>BQNB010018620.1:30848-60417 GCA_026074375.1 Tanacetum coccineum
ATTGGTTCGTAAAACCACGGAAAAGATAGTTCAATTAAAAACCATTTGTTAACCGCTAGGAGTCGACAAAAGAGCTACGCTGATCTTAAGAGAAGATTGACGGAATTTGAGGTAGGTGACAAGGTCATGTTAAAAGTGTCACCATGGAAGGGTGTCATACATTTTGGGAAACGTGGGAAGTTAAGTCCACGATTTGTTGGGCCATTCAAAGTTATTGAAAGAATTGGGCCCGTGGCGTACAAGTTGGAATTGCCCGATAAGCTTCGTGGAATTCATAACACTTTCCATGTCTCTAATCTCAAGAGATGCTTTGTGAATGATGATGTGGTCATTCCGTTGGAAGAAGTTCAGCTCGACAGCAAATTGCATTTTATCGAGGAACCGGCGGAGATTGTGGATAGAGAGGTGAAACGGCTCAAGCAGAGTCGGATTCCGATCATTAAAGTTCGTTGGAACTCGCGGCGAGGGCCGGAGTTCACATGGGAGCGTGAGGATTTCTTTAGGAGCAAGTATCCTCATCTCTTCGCGAGAAGACGCGTGACAAGACAGGACAAGCGCCGGGACGTCGCTTCCTAAAGGAGGGAAAACTGTAAGAACCCGAATTTAAGGTCACTACTATTTAATAATCTCATAATTAATTTATAAATTTTAAACAAGTTACTTTATTTACATCGAGACATTTTATTGAAATCGTCGTTTTAATTAATTGCGAGCTATGATTAAAACAATTATTCGTCTTGAACCTTACGTAAATTTAACTTTTCAGAAAAGTATTCCGTTTAATGTAAAATTATTTTTATCATATTCATTTTTACCTCGTGGTTTCGTCTTAACTCTCGTTTTATTTTACGTTGATACCCGTTAGCCTCAAAACTACCTACCTATCTTAAAATTTATACCCTAAACATCAAAGTTTATAAAAATTTAAACTTAAAACTCCTCACCACCACCTCATTTGAGGCGTGGCAATTGGAGAAACAAAAGCAAGACACTTGTCTTGCTTAAACCTTTGCCATTGCATGTACAAGTCTTACAAAACCCATTTCTCATTACCACTCATCCCATAGTTTCCTAAAATTTCACACACACCTCCCTTCCTTCCTTGTTCTTGCCGTCCACCTTAACCCTCAAAACCCTTGATTCATACAAAAATTCCTACTACAATCACTTGTTATATTTACACCATTTGATTCCTCACATTCAAAGCTCCATTTTCATACCATAAAACCTATCATTTATAGACTTTGGGGCTGATTTAGAAGAGTAATATGAAGATGGTCATGCATGTCAAGAAAATGATGTCCTAGTAAAGCTTGGTGGCTAGGAAAATTAGTTGTTAATAACTATTTTGAGTGATCATTGTAGTGAGCCATCTTTCTTACTTTTCCTAAATTTTTCTTATAAGACTATTTTGATATTATTACTTGTTATGAAAATATATATTGATGAGTATGGGATATGTTTAGGATATGTGTTGTGGCTTTGCATAAGTGTTGATTGTGTTTTAAATGAGTTAGAAATAGGTTTGGTTGGATTTTATAGAGGCTGTTTTGGAACAGTAGCAAAACGTGTTGTTTTCTCAAAATGTTTGGCTTAGGGTCTGTAAACAAAAGTTATGGGTGGATAGATATATGTCTTGGCATGATGTGATAGTTGGATGATCAACCAATTATTATTATTGAGTGAGATATGGTCAAAATACTAAAATGGGTCAGTTCTGGACTTTGGTTTAGAAAACGTATTAAACACCAGGTTAATGAGTTAAATGTTTGGATTTTAAAGCATGGGTCAATACTAGACATCATAGGGAAGCTATAGCACTTGGCCCCACATCCATTGCTATCTTAGATTAGGAGTTATGATTAAAATGGCAAAAGTAAGAAATTCAGTCAACTTTCTGTTTTGACTTAGGGTTAGTAAAAATCTATTTCCCATGGATTGGTAAATGGTATGAGTTGACGTGGCTTTTAATTTTTTGGAAAGCTAGACCTCAAGGATTTCCAAGGGTTGAAAATCTTGAAATTTATACCATTTATTAGATTGGTAGATACAGGTCCCTAAACATGATTAATTCCAGAATTTACGACTTTTACGGTCTTGATTTAAAATGACAAAATGTGTGATAACCTACCTAAATCTTGGAATTAAACGGAGAATTTGGTAGATGTTTTAATTACATATAAGAATAGGTCATTGTCAACTTAGAGTCAAAATAACTTTAGTTTAAATCAAGAAGCATGTGCGCTTATCTTAGGAAACATTTCCTATATTCGTCAAATTTTCTTACGTTTATTTTTATTTCTATTATTACTAAGAACGCGTCATGTATTTTAGGTGGTGCGTAAGGGATTTTATCTTGTTAACACTTATTTTACTTTTGATCTCTTTGATAGCTCGGTGAGTTCCATAGCCTGCCCTTACTTTTATGGGTTTTATTGAAAAAAACCCGCGAGGGAGTTACATGTTGTTTTAAAATTGATCACAAGATTGTTTGTATGCTGGACCCGTTCCTGGATTATTATATTTTTCACGGGTACCTATCGCATAAAGTCCCTAATTTCATGAACCGCTTAATTGCTTGGATTAGCGAGCGCTAATACATTTGATAGATCTATTGGGGCTGACATCCCCCGTCCGGGGTTTGGATCCATTGTGGGAACACCCTTGAACGGACGATTTGTGATTAGAGAAATGAGGTATATTAGCGATGATACCTCATGTGGGGGCAAAGAAAAATTGTTTATTTCATATGGTAATTTATTACATATGTGGTTGATGTTAACGCTTGAGGTGTCATGAGCTCGGTGCAAATATTATATAACTTGTTTGATCCACAATGTTATAAGATGATGTATAAAATAAAACTTGTGTTCATGTTATGGTTTATGAAAAACTCTATGAATTCACTCAACGTTTCGTTGACTTTTTAGCATGTTTTATCTCAGGTAATCAAGGATGATGGATGACTTGGAGTTCACGAGGAGGGTCTTGCGTGGTCTATGTTTGAACTTTTAAATATCCCCGTGTTAAAATGTTATGGTACAATTTGTTGTTTTGTGAAACACGATATTATGATGGGTGACTTTTGTGGTACTATGGTTTAACCATATGTCGAATATGGGATATTGTTCAAACATGTTATTTTGGGACCAATGTTATTATAACGTCTCTTTTGAGTCGTTCTTTATGAATTATGTGTGATCGTACTATGAAATAACACCCATATATGTTCCGCTGCGTTGTCCCGAAAATGGGGGTGTTATAGATTGGTACCAGAGCCATAAGTCATAGAGAACTAGGTCAACTTTTCAAAAACCTAAACTATGACTATTTTTGGGTTACGCACGCAAAGACTCCTCGTGGCATTCATCCAGTCATCCCTGTAAGTTTACTTTTTTTTAAGTAATGGTTTAATTACTTTTTCAACACCTTCCACAACTATTGTTTTTGGTGTAGAGTTTCCATTCTCTATGACCTCCCATAGAGCATAGTCAATCATCTGGATGTACTGTTCTATCCTCATCCTCCAGATCTCAAACTCACCAGGTTTGAGCATTGGAACTTGGAGCACCATCCAATATGTAATAGATTCTGAATCCATATCTTCTAGCAAAGAGATCTTGTGTATTCAAACAGGTTCTTCTTATTCAAAGCTTCTCAACAAGCTCTGATACCACTTGTTGATCCCACTTCAATGGATCTTGAATTCCTTAGCTTGTGTAAGGTTAGTATGCAAAAATAATCTACACAACTTATGATAGAAACTTTGTTTGATAATACTAAAGATTATGCAGAATCTAATCTTTAATATAAGAAGAATTCTTCAATGAAACAGTAACATAAAACAATATAATTCAACAATAAAAGCTCCAATATTATTATTACAAATAATACGAATACTCTCCTAGTATTAGGGTTACAAAACCTTAAAGCTATGACAATTCTATGAATGACTCGATTTGATACTTTGATACTCTATACCCTAGGACCTCCTTTTATACACCAAGGAGTCCTAATAGGATTACAATATTTTCCTAAGTTATCATGATCTTCTAAACAAATAACTTATACGTATCTTTTACAAAAATCTCTCATACATATCCCATAAGCAATCTTCATCCATTCTCTTAGCAGTTTTTATTCTTTTAACAGTTGTAATCTTTCAGTAGTTGTAAGTTTTATACCAGCAGCATTAACTTTTAACACCAACAGTAGTAACTTTTGTACCAACAACACTAACTGTTTACAAGCAGCATTAACTACTTAGAAAGTTTTCTTCAATCTTCACCAGCAGTACTAAGTTACACTAGCAGTACTAACTTTACTCTAGCAATACTAACATTACTAGCAGTAGTAACTAGCAGTAGTAATATACACTAGCAGTAGTAACTTATACTAGCAGTATTAACTACTTAGCATATTTTTCATTAAGATTACTAACAGCACTAATTTATGCTTAGCAGCAGTAACTAATACCTTAACACATACTCAAGAAGGGCTTTTTAATCTCAACAATTTGCTCTCCTTTAGGCATTTTGGAATTTGTAAATCCAACATGACTTCATTTGACTTAGAACATTCATTGGAAGTAGTAGGAAATGAAAAATATGTTTGTTTAACAGAATGTTCTTTTTTAGGAACAAATGTTTTATAATTCCACAGTCTATAAAACCAAACGGTTACCGAAAGCTTCAAGTTACGAAATTCCAATTTCCCTTACTTTCATAAAATCCAAGAAACCTCTTACTTTCATAAAAACTTAGCTACGAAACTAATAAGAAACCTATCAATCTGATTTTAAGCAGATTAAAGTGATAATATCAATGTTATCTTTTCAAATTGACCAATTTCTATGTTACGAAAGCTATTAATAGTTTTACGAAAGCTAAACTATGTTATGAAAACTAAGAAACACTTACGTATGGCAGTTACCGAAACCTCAACTATGATACGAAAGCTCAAAAACTTAAATACGAAAGCTATTTTCTGCCTAAAATACTATACGCAGCGGAATACAACATTTGGGGTGCTACTTCATAATACATGCACACGAGTCCCAGTAATCGCTCAAATGATACGTTTATAAAACATAATTTATTTTATTTATACGAGGAAAATCAGAGTTACAAGGTCCCAAACCAACTTAGAAATTTCGTTTCAAAAATTCATAACACGACTTCTTTTCTAAAACATCGTTTTATTTAAATGTTCAAAATTTCACCGAGACACAATTCTTGATATCCGCGTTCCGTTCCATCCAAGCCATCAACAGCATCTAAACCTGAGATACATGCTTAAAAACGTCAACAAAACGTTGAGTGAATTCATAGAGTTTACAAATAACAGTCAGAACGCAATATTTGGTTCCTCAAAACAATTATACTGTTACTAGCAAGGCAAGTTATATCATGATTTCCACCACATGAGCCCGTGTACCGAACCTTAACACATTTATCATGATAGACAAATAAGTGACCGGGTAGTATGTCACCACCCCTCTACTACAAAAGTCCGTTTAAAGGGTGCCACCTTCGAATTCATACCCCGGATAGGGTTGTCAAACCTAATAGATCTATTTAATGCATTCAGCGTTTACCTCCTCGGTAATTAACGAGTACACAGTCAAAGGCATAAACTCATAGCATGAAATCATATCACGTATCAAAACACATTGCGTTCAATTTTCAAAACAAGCATGTATCCCCCTCGCGGGTTTTAAATCATTTAAAACAGTTTAAAAGCGAGGGTATGAACTCACTTTAATCTAAGCCGAAGATCAAAATAACCGAAACAATTCAAAGACGTCTCAACAAAGAACTCAACCGCGGCCTATAATTTATATCGCTCGATTACTATACAATATAGTACGATCGAATAGTGCGTACATCGCAACTATTAAAATTGTATAGATATACATACACATGTGATGAGAAATCCTCTCGCGCGTCCTAGATCTTAAACCCCACATAATTGAGTTACGATCATTTTCTTTCTTACACGTTCGATACTTTATTGAAAACTTTCTATTTTCGAAAACTTTATACTTTTGGAAAGTTTCTATTATCGGAAAGTTACAATTTTTAGTAAGTCCCGTCATCTAAGTATATTTTAATAATATTTATTGATCTCGTCGAGCTTTCGACGCCCAAACTCGGTTATTAATTACCCACATCGGGATTACGTCCCATATATTACAAAAGTTACTATTTTTAGAATCATCTTCGTTCGTAAAAGTTGTTAAGTCTAAATTGTTATACTCGTAATAATAATACCGTTTATTATTTTTATAAACTTTCAACAAGTCCCACATCAACCCGTTGACATTCAAAAGTCAACGTTAGACTTTATTTGACTTTTACCTTGTATATATATATTGCTAAATCTGACCCGACCTAAACGACCCGCTATATCACATTTTCATGACTCGGACTCTAAAGTGATTTTATGCAAAACGACGTTCCGGACAACTTTTTAGCTTTATTCGAGACCTGAAACTCGAAGGAGAATGACGAAAATGCCCCTGCAAGTTTCTGCTGAAACTTATTATATTTTTAACATAACGCAGAAAATTGACTTTCAGTTTTGACTCATTATCATGCGATTTTAAAACAAACAAGCCTCGCAACAAAGTAAAACGACATTCTGAACAACTTTCGTGCTTTGCCAGAAGGCTAAAACGGGTTCGAAAGTGCTCAAATCGTCCATTTAAAATTCTGTCAGCACTCGAAATATGCCTAATAGCTGTTTGAAATTTATAGGTTTTCAAATCTTGTTTTCGTCGTAACTTATTCTTTATGAAGAGTTACGGGGCGTTCGAATTACCGAAACGTTCATAAAAATAAGCTCTATCATATTTCCTAAACCAAAATTAGATTTTATAATTTCTCAGACCTCGTTTTCCATGCCAAAGTTTCTGCTCGAATTTGTATGTTACGAAACGCGCCAAAACCATTTTTCGACCCAAAAATCCATTCACAATATATCTAGAATAGTCTATAACCAATATTCAATTCGCTCAATCAACCAACAACAAAATCTAAACTAGATGATGCAAGATCTCTCGGATTTCATTACATGCAATTACCAAGAATCGATTTAATCACAAAAATAAAAATAACACTAGTATTAGAAGTACTTACAAAACTTAAATAAGCTAGATCGGACAAAACCACGGACTCGCCTTGTTCCTTTTGTCTTAGCCGTGACTCGAACCAAGCCAAAATACCAAAACCGAAACTTTTTCATTTAAACCAAGCTTGCTACAATGTTCTATTTATCATAAAAACCATTACTTCCAACTCATTTCGACCAAACTCGGCCCAAACTCAAACTCCACGAAAACTTAATGCATGTCGTGTTTCTTTAGTGGATATGTAGGTCTTGATACAGGGATTAAGAAAATATAATTAGATCGTATTGCATGTCAGGAAATCGACGCGGTTGGGTGGTTTGAGAGGGTGGCCGGTCGAAGGTGAGCAAGAGAGGACAAGGAGATGAAATTTTTGTTAAAAGTGTTAAGTGTGTGTGTGTGTGTTTTTTTGTTTATATAGGAAATAAGTTTGGACACTTGACACTTTTGGTCCCTCCTTCCTTAAAGTCCTTCTATGTTTAGTACAAAGGTTATTTGTTTCGTTATATAACCGACCAAAGGCTCGGGTCACCACATTCGTAAATATTTTTATTCCGTCCCTCTAAATTTAATTTAAAACATTTAATAAGATGTGTACACTTTAAAACGCGAGTCCGGCTCAAGACAAGGAAAAAAATGACGAAGTCCGTCAAAAATATAAATCTCGCAGAATAAAATAAGTTGGGGCTTGTCATAATATTTATGATGCCCAAAACGCTTATCGGTCGCGCGGTCAAACGTTGACTCGCAAATCGACTAAAAAAAATTAAATTTCGTTCGTAATAAAATACGAAAATAACTATTCATGACAAATAAAAAAATTTAAATGTCGACGTTCGTTCACATGCACTTATAAAATAATTATTATGACGTCGAATCTACGATCGTCATACGCGTCGTAAAACGCGGGTTGTTACACGAAAGCTATCAAATCCATATTTTTTCGATCAAAATCAATTTTAAACAAGTATTTTCCGTAAACTAGTTATTAAACTTACAAATTGATGGTTAAGAAAGTTAAATTTCAATGTTTTAAGATCAAAAACTCATCAAATCGTAAATCTAACACTTAGCGTTCTACAAAACCTACAAATTCAACGATACGAAAGCTCCTTGATTGAAAATTGGTACGGTCAAGCTTGATTTGATCCATGAAACACACACTAGATCTCTCCCGGCGATAGATACCACTTATTATATGTCATGTTTGCATAGAAGATGTCATACGAAAGCTATAGAATAGAGGAAAGGAGCTAGAGAGTATTTTTCATCATTTTTAATTTTTTTCATTCCAAAGGTAAAATAGAAATGGGAGGAATAAGTGAGTTTACAAAATGTAAAGACTTATATAAATACCCCTCCTAGATGGGTATTTATACTTATTGCTAACCCTATTCTATTTTCCTAACTTTAGTCAAACCTTGGTCCACTTTACTTAACTTTGACCAAGATAGACTTTATTATATTATAATTACTAATAAAACTATAACCTAAACAAAACTATACAAAGACCAATTCACTTTAATAATAAACAATTTTCTTAATCCTAACATTTATATATCAAGCAAACTGATAAATTTCTTTATTGATTTGCTTGTGTATGTTGACGATATAGTGATCACATGTAATGATAAAAATGAGATTGATTTGTTTAAATCTTTTTTGAGTAGCAAGTTTTTGATCAAAGATTTGAGTTTACTAAAATATTTTCTTGAATTGTAGTTTTAGAAAATGAAAAATGAATTTATATATCTCAAAGAAAATATTATTTGGAGTTTTTGCATAAGTTTGGTTTGCTTTCAGCTAAACTTATGACAACTCATTTACTTAAAAATTATGTTTTAAACTGCAAAGAGATTGATATCGATAAACTTTTGAAAAACATTACCTAGTATCAGAATTTTGTAGGTAAACTTATCTACTTAACTCATATCAACCCAAACATATCTTGGTGCAGTTTAGTGTCTCATTCAACATATGAATGCTCATCTTAAGTCACACTCAAAAACTGCTTTAAATGTCTTAAGATATTTGAAAAATGCTCATGGAACTGGAATTTAAAATTTTAAAATAGCGATATGAATCTTACATTTATATAATTTGAGATTGAGCAAAATGTCTAGTTGCCCGGAAGTCTATATCTGGTTTTTGTGTTTACTTTGGCAAATCTCTTGTCTCTTGGAAGAGTAATGTGAGTCCCTAACTGAATAGATCTTTGCAGCCTACTAAGGATGATAGCCAACTTGTATAAATACAGTTTGACTATATAGAAACACTGACTATGAATACTATGTGCTAATGCAGAATCTTAACACAAGTACTAAGAAGAACAATGAAAAACTAAATAATGATTTCTATTAATCTGCTTTGAGTGATTACAGATTACTAACTATGAGATATGATTGTATGAGATGTATTTTGAACTCATCTCTCTAATTATGCCATGAGGGATCCTTTTATACACCAAGGATAAACCCTAACAGGCTTACAAAATGCGTAAAAGATAATACATATCTTTTCCTAAAATATCTCATACATATCTCTTAATCGGTTATCAACTAATTTCTATACTAACGAGTATTAACTATTCTGATCGTACTTAACACTTTGTACTGTCAGTACTAATTATAACTATCGGTACTAACTATTATTACTAACGGTACTAAGTTAGGAAAACATAAGTCCAACAATCCTCCCTTAAACATGAATGTTGAACTCTTTTAACTTCATGTTTCTTCAGGTTTATCTTCTTAAATTCATAAGAGGATCAGTATCAAACCACTGTCACATTCTTGATATTTAAAATATCCATCTTTAGCAGCAACTTTATCTTCTACTAGCAACACATTAACATTTTTTCAGCAACAATCCAACCTAGTTGGCTTTGTAGTTTTTAGCAAATTACCAGCCTATAAACGGATTTGATGTTCTTTACCAGTAGTGTTTTGTGCTCTGGGATAGTTAACTCTTTATTTCAAAATTATGTGAGTTAATTACCATTAACAGTTTTTGGTAAACTTTCAACATTCAACGGAATTGGATTTGTCTTTACATACGTTTGCTTTTGGGACTAGCCAATGCTTCATTGCATCAACATGGTGAGCATTGTTATAACATTTAGTTTTTAGCAGAACCTATCAGCTATCAACAGATTTGAGTAGTCTTTTACAAGAACTGTTTGATCTTGGGGACTAGCCAACTCTTCACCAAAGGAAGCAAGGTGGAGTTGAAAACCCTACAATTTATGGTAAAATTGTCAAACCATAAATGGATTTTGAGAAGTCTTTACCACAAGCCAGTTGCTTATGGACCTAGCCAGTTCTTTATGCCTATTAAGCATGTAAAACTGAAAAATGACCATTTGTTGGTGTGGTGTTAGCCTACACTCAACCCTTCTCAATTATATTCACAAACTCATTCTCATATATCTGTGCTTAATAAATCTGTCGGTTTTCTTTATAAACACTTTCATTCATATTAAAACACTAAGAAATTAAGATGAAAAATATTGAAGAAGAATTGTAAGAGAAGATGTTTGACGAGAGAAAGGTTAGGAAGGGGGGGGGGGAGAAGAAAAAGATGGAAGATTACTTGAAATACAAATGAGGGAATTAAACAAGAAACCAACCCCTCTCCATACTTGGGAGAGGTGGTCTGTATAGGTTATACCAAGAGCGTTTCATGCCTTGGTATTTCTACGGACGGGGCTCAGGATTACTTGCGGCTTTCGCCCGATACACGTGACCCGGTTTGATTACATTTAATGAGACCGTTTATACCCGTGGTAGCCTATTACAACGGTATATTATTTAGTGACCCGAGACCTATATAATTATGAACGAACTTTCATTTGTTCGACTCAATATTTTTTGAGTGGCTAACAATCTCCCCCGAAGTGGAGTTTTGTGACACTCCTTCATGGGATCAATGAGATTGCTTTTGTCGTTAAGATCTTATGGTCTTGGTATTTGAATTCATTGTAGGCTTGTTCCTTCATGCTTTGTGATCTTTGATATTTAGCCTTTATTATTGTCTTTTGACTTTGTCTTTTTCGTCCGAGATCTTTAAATCTTTTTCTTTGGTCTTGATAGTCTTTGCACCTTGCGATCTATTTGTGTCTTGACCAACATGCTCATACTTTGCATCATCTTGAAAGCTTGCTAACAATCTCCCCCGAAGCTTGATTTCTGAGGAGTTATCTTTAATATCAGAGTTTGCGCGGAAGTCTTTGTCTTTAATTCTTGAGCTTTCATGATTCTTGAATCTTGATGCTTATAGAATGTCTTTGTAGATTGAGCATGAGCATGTGGTAATGAATTCGAACTTCCAGTGGATGAGGCATCACATCTCCATTCTTTATGTATCCTGAAAGAAAACAGTTAGCAATAAAGCGGTTGGACGAAATATGGCTTTGTCATTCGTCCGGATTTGGTTAGATTAACCTCCGGTTCCGTAGGACCGTTTTACAGTATAAATACTGTACCTGTGATCAGGTAGATTCAAAGAATCTCCTTGACAGGGTTTCCAGCTCAAAGCGTAGGATCTTCTAACACATATGTATTAGATTTACCATGCTTGCTTGTTCTCATTACCGGAACGTCTCAAAGCAGACAACACGGTAAGAGTGAATCAGATAGTTACTATCTTTCTGATTGAGTCGTCAATTCATTTCCTGGAACAAGTTTGATTCACATTGAATCGCACCATCGTTTCTTTCCAGTTGACACAAGTTTGATTCATATAGAATCTCGCAAGTCACCTACCAAGAGCTTGTTTGATGCTGGCTCAAGCAGGATTTCCATCTTCATTGTGAGTACATAAGTATCACTCGGTATGTTTGGCAAAAATTCACAAGGATATTCGCGTAGGACTCTTGTTAACCGCTGTGAAACTTAACTGATGTTTCAACAAGTGTTTGTAATGGATTGTGTCCTATGAGACTTTATTTGATGATATCTTGGCTCTAGGACTCGATTAGGCGTATTGGTTTTTGAATATCGGAGGCTGGAAGCAGGGACTGCACCTATTAAATATTAACTAACTCGGATGATGTTGTCTAATTTTTATGGAGATGCATGTGCTTGATTTTGATTCTTTTGAGGCATGCATGTTCTTGATCTTATGATCTTTGATTTGATCTAAAAATTTATGTTATGAAGTATGGGATATGTTTAGGAGATGTTTAGTAGCATTGCATGAGGGTTGATTGTGTTTTGGATGAGTTTAGAATAGGTTTGGATGGATTTCATAGGGACTGTTTTAAATCAGTAGCAAAAACGTATGTTTTCTCAAATATTTTTGGCCTGGAGCCTGTGATTAAATTATATGGTTGAATAGATATAGGTCTTAGCATCATGTGATAGTTGGATGGTCAACCAATTCTTCCGGATAAGGAAGTTATGGTCAAAATACGAAAATAGGTCAAGTCTGGACCTTTGATTAGAAAACGTGTTAATCTCCAGGTTTTTGAACTAAAAGTTTGAGTTTTAAAGCATGGGTCAGTACTAGACATCTTAGGGAAGCTCCATCATTTGGCCTCACATCCATTGCTATTATAGATTAGGAATTATGGTCTTTTCCGTAAGGAATAGAAATTCAGTCAACTTTCTGTTTTGACTTACGGTTAGTAAAAATCCATTTCCCGTGGATTGGTAAATGGGTTGATTGATTGGATTAAAGTTTTGAAAACTATACATCAAGTGATTTCCATAAGTGAAATCCATGTGTTTTTACCATTTATAGATTAGGAGATACAAGTCCATGAACATGAGTTAATTCCAGAATTTCAGTTTTTACGTCTTGGCAAAAAAAATGTAAATGCATAGATAACCATATCTAAAATTGGAATTAGATGGCGAAACTTGGTAGATGTTTAAATACATTTAAGAGCAGGTCACAAACCAATTGGGGAGCAAAAATACCTTAGTTAAGTCTAGGTGAAATGCTGTGCATATCTTAGGAACATATCCTATACTCGTCAAATTTTTCTTAAGTATTGTTTTTACTTATATATTATACTAAGACGCGTCACATATTTTAGGTGGTGCGTAAGTGTTTTTCTCCTATTCAAGACTTATTAGACTTCTGGTCTCTTTGATATCTCAATGAGTTCATAGCCTCGCCTTTCAAATATTTTTCTTAAACTCCACAAGGGAGATACATGCTAGTTTTCTAAAATGAACACAAGTAGTTTTCTTGTATGCTTGGACCTCATTATATGAAGTATGTTGCTTGAGTAGCTTTACGTCAAAAGACCCCAATTGTGAGCCGTTAACTACCTATGATGGGTAGCCGCTTGCACAATAAATAGCGCTATGGGTTAAGCAGCCCGGTTTGGTTTTTGGGCTTTGGATCCGTTTGTGAGCAGTCCCAATGTACGGACCTATTGTGTTTTTTTTTGTTCGGCTTATAAGAGTTTTTTTTAAGTTGGTTTACAAGTTCCACAAGACACAGTGCAAGAACATAGTAGCGTTCAAGGTGTTTGATGCTTTGTCGAACCGAACTAGTTCACGCCTTCATCAACCGAACGAGTTCGAACCAAGAAGAACCGATCTAGGTCACTTTCGCCGCTTGAAGACGAACTATTATTCAAAGGAACGGAATGGAGTGAAATTCTAAGAGGAACCGAACGAGTTCATTTTTAGCACAATCGATCTAGTTGTGCCGAACTAGCAAGAAGCCAAGCACCGATTTAGTCACTTGTCTAGTAGGAACCGATCTAGACACTTGCCAAGATGAACCAAACTAGTCAACGCAAACATGAAGCCGACTATTTTTTTTTCTTATGAACCGAACTAAAATTTCCCAGTGGAACCGATCTAGTACCACACTGGAGCTGAACTAATTCATCAAGCAAAAATTTTATACGTTTTAAACGTATTTCGGGTTTTTTGGTTTCGAGTGTCGTTCATCGACGAGACTTAAGACATACACCGTTGTGATCGTGACACATTTTCGATCAACGTGGTATATTCATTTTTCACCGATGATATGGACCGTTATAACGCGGGCCAAATGAGCAAAAAATCCATTCGTTCCCTTTCTATTAATTTTAAACGAACATGAACAACCTTTTGGAGGATTTTTTCATCATTTATATTACCTAAAATTAAACGTTTACACATCAAGATCCCATAACCATTTTTAATTTAATAATTTACAATATGTTCATCCTTTGTTGATTAATAACCCTCATAGTTGAAAAAGGGTTTGCATCTTTATTCCCCCCCCCCCCTTAATTGTTATATTTCATCCGTTAGCCACCTAAAGTTCAACGTTTGCTCACCGTTTGTCCTCGTAAGCTTATTGATCGTTACAAAAGCTAACGTACTTCAACTTCAACAACGATTTCACCAACAATTTTTCTTTATTCACGGTTTTTTCTGATTTAGTAAACAACTCGTAAAATCGATTCTTGTTACTAAAACGGTTTTAATTCATAGCATGTGTAAAATCCCGTGAACGTTCAATTGATATTCAACAACACAACAAACAAAAAACAAACACGATACATAGACACTAAAAACGATCTGAATAAGATTCACTACATCGTCAAAACGGCTAAAGATTTGGATTAAAATGTCAAGTGATCACGAAGTTTATTTGGTATCCTTTATTTGAGTTTGAAGTGGGTTTCACGAAGGCGTCTACTTATTTCATCATCGAGACTTCCTTCTACTTTCTACCCCTTTTCTTTAAACCCAATCTATCGATTGATGACTTGCTTGAACGTATACAGTTATGATTGAGACTTGGATTATCTAGTTATACCCGATGTAAGGAGTTACATTGTAGTACTCACGGGTTATAGCTATCACTTAAAGGAGTTACGTTGTAGTGCTCAGTGTCATACGCAGATGCAGATGTGGATAGTCTCAAGAGGTGTTGAACTTATTTATGCTCTTAGATTGATGTATAGGGTACTTAGAGGGCTTTCTTCTGCAAAGTTCTTAATCAATAATAGTGCAAGCTTAAGTAACAAATTTAGGGGATTTTACTTCATTTTCAAGTTTGGTATATCGGGTTTACTTCACCAAGTGGTCAAAGCAATAGCTGACTTAATACGAGGTTAGTAAGTTTGCTAGAGAGTATAGTGTTGAGATGTATCACAACTCTCTAACGGGGATATTTAAAGCTACTTTAACGTCAATGATACTTTTCACAGTCTCATAAGTCATTTCAAAGTTCTTCAATGTCTTTCATAACTTTTCAAGATTGTTGCTTATGACAAGAACTTCTCATTTATATGGGCGTACACTCAATGATGCTTCCGAGAGTTCGAAACCTCATGGGGGAATACGTGACTTTTGATACTTTGATGCTATCAGGTCAACTTCCATGGTGAAGTATTTATACTACTTCACTTAGTATGGTTTGTGAAGTATTCTGCATGCGAAGAAGAATTGTTGCTAATCTCATGCATGTTTACCATCAACGGATATTCTCCAAGACCGCATGTCCATGAACAGAATATAAGTCCAGTATAGATGGGTGTGGTTGACTGTTTCCTCTACTAAATTCTACTGTGCACTTTAAATGTCAATGTTAGAAGATCGTTCAAGCTACATCAACGTTTCAGAATCTGCTCAAGATACGGATGTTGGTTTGGGGGGAAGCTGATTCAGAAACTTCGCCAAAAAGAAGTTCATGAAGAAAGCTTTTAAAGACATGTTGCATGAATTGGAGGGAAGTTAATCCAACTCATGCATACTACAATGGTTCCAGAACAAGTCAAGACAAAGAAGATCTAAGATGGAGTACAAGTATCAAGACTAGAAGACAAAGACGTCATCTTCAGCATTGGAAGCGCATGTATGTCATTTTTTTATTTTGTTGTATTTTTACTTGTAAGGAAACATTATAAGTATATTCCGTAATCCCACATAATTGGGGAAAGATTGTTAGCCTTAAAAATATGTCGGCAATACGGAATTACATTAGTTTATATTAGCCGACACGAAGAAAGACGACAGGGACTAGAAATGACAAGTTGAAGAAAGTAATCGTGTCCAGGGCTATATATATCCCCTCCATACTTCCATGGAGGTAAGGATTCATTTCACTTGTAATAAGGTGTGTGTGTTTCTCTCTTTAGAATACACACATCTTCCCTTTCTCTCACTAAATAATATGGCTAAACATTTGTTCAATCCTCCCTGACCTCCGGATCATGTCACTTGTTATGTGAATCTTTATGGGTAACAGTACCATTTATATATTAGGAGATACAAGTCCATGAACATGAGTCAATTCCTGAATTTCAGTTTTTACGTCTTGGCTAAAAAATTATAAATGCATAGATAACCATATCTAAAATTGGAATTAGATGGCGAAACTTGGTAGATGTTTAAATACATAAAAGACAGGTCACACAATACACCTTGGGGAGCAAAAATACCTTTGTTAAGTCTAGGGTCAAAGTTGTGCATATCTAGGAACATATCCTTTACTCAGACAAAAATTTTCTTACGTTAATGTTTTTTTTTACTATTAAATTATACACCAGAGACGCCGGGGCAAATGATGAATATTGTTGGTATATGATTATGATTATCTTAATTATGCGGAATGGGATCGGTGGCACGAGCTCAATGCAACTGTTGGTTAATAGATTGTCTGGCCCACAAGTTTATATGATGCTATGAATATTATAATGCTTGTGTTCAACTCTTTATCACTTATAAAACCTATGAATTCACTCAACGTTTTGTTGACCTTTTTAGCATGTCTATCTCAAGTAATTGAAGTCTGGAGGCTTGGAGGCAATAAAAAGGAGGATTCGCACTAGATTTTGTTTATCAAATATTAAAAGTTGACTCCTTTTCTCAAAAACAAGTTTGGTTGTAATGGATAACTTTTTATGTTTCTTTTGGGTAACGTTAATGGGACATCTTGTTGAAACTTAAATTAGTAATATGACGTATGTTGATTTTAAAACGTCTCTTTTTGAGTCATTCTTTATATTCTTGTGACTATTGTACTATGAATTTAACACCTAAATATTGTGTCGAAACCCAATATCACTTTCACTTCATTATTGAAACAAGAAAAATAAGATGAGATAAAATGGAAGAAGTTTAGAGAGAAGTTAGAGAGAGAAAGGTAGAGAGAAGAAAAAGATGGATGATTACTTGCAAAATTACAAATGAGAATTAACAAGAATCAACAAGAATCAACAAGAATCAACCCCCTCTCCATACTTGGAGAGGGGTATTTATACTTAATACCAAGAGGCTTTCATGCCTTGGTATTTCTACGGGTCGGGCTCGGGATTACTTGGGCTTTCGCCCGATACACGTGACCGGTTAGATTACATTTAAGAGCCCGTTTACCCGTGTAGCCTATTACAACGTATAATTATTTAATGACTGAGACCTAATATAGTTATGAACGAACTTCCATTGTTCGACTCATTATTTTGAGGCTAACATATTGGTTCCGCTGCGAGTAAATTTGGGGGTGTTAAAGATTGGTATCAAGAGCCATACGTTATAGAGAATTAGGTCATTTTTAAAGCCTAAACTATAACTTTATTTTCAAATTTTAGCGCACAAACTCCTCGAGATGTCGGCCAAGTCGTTCTTGTGATTACCATTCTTAGTACTTATACCCTGCGAGTATATTATTGCTAAGTATTCATTGAATAAATACTATGAATTATATCGAAATATACATCGATTGGTAAACCTTATATTAAGGTTTTCTTTTGTATTTACTTACATGTTTAAATAAATCATTATTAAAATTATCATATTCATGCATTGCGTTCATTCGTATGTTGCATAAATTTTAAATATGTAGTGACCTTATACACTTATTTTCACACCGTGTCCGTGCACGTATGCTGCCCGACTTCTTCTGCTCACTTTTCTGAGCGTTATTTTTATCTAATATAGATATGTAATGACCGATTACATATACTCGTTCGATTCGAACCGACTATTTTTACCCGAATTACTTTTATCGGTTGTGCGAACTTTCGCGGTACCACTATTTGGGATTTTGTAAATGTTTTAATCGATGAGAATTTTCTGAGTATCGTTTTACTACCCATGTGTGTTACTTTCATTGTTTAGCTCCTTTAAGCTATCTATATAGATATCCAATTTGCTTTTCGATCATTTGTGCTTATTCACGAGAAACGTCTTGAGAAATAGTCTAATGACCATTGTGTAACTCAATGTGTCCTCGAAAAAGACTAGTGGCCATCGTGTAAGTCGCAACATCTTGGATGAAATTTTGAAATCATATCAAATTATATTGTGGATTTTCACAATCTTTTCGTTGACCCTTTTATGTCACCGTTTTACACGACATTTGAACATTGTTCTAATTTGTTTATTTCATTGGCCATTCTACTTCCGACTCAGAATTGTAACATTCGCTTATACCCCGGAAACGCCATAATCATCTTATAACTAATCCTCTAGAACACATCAGTTGATTGGAATAAGATTTTACACGTATAAATTTTTAGCATTCTTTTTCATAAAAACCTCCCCGTTTCAGAAGCGCGACTCATTAATGTTTCATTCTTTTTCCCCGGTACATATTATGATTTTGAAGAATCGTACCGCCAAGAAGACTTTCATATCTTGCATATTGTATTTTATGTCAAGGACGTCATACACCGTTTTACTTTCTATTTGTGTTGTTGGTATTCTTGAAGCATTTTTATGCTATTTTTATTTGCCCATTAGTATAATTTAGTTTTTGTTGTTTTGGAATCCATAAGACATGTGTGTATATAAGTTGTGATCATTTGAAAAGTGTTGGTATAACATCTTAGATGATGGAGAGTAGGATTGACGTAGTATTTGATAATTTGGAGGAATTTGGTTAAAATTTTGTGGTATGTCAAAAAATATATTTTATGAAGAAAATTAGAATGTGGTTTAAGGATGTTGTAAAAGTCTTTTTATAAAAGTTTGGACTAAAAATATGTTAGTACTTGTTGAGACGGTCGTTTTGATATAAAATTCGACCTATAACTCCCAAAAACGATGTTTTTATGGTCAAAAGAAGTTTAGAAAAAGTTTCGCAAAAATTCAGCTCAAGGTAAATAATAGCTTGCTGACAGAATTGTAAATGGGCGTTTTCATCATTTTCTGTATCGTTTTGGGTCTCGGCTAAAACACGAAAGTTATCCGGAATATCGTTTTGCATAAAAAGTCGCGAGATTTTGTCTAAAAGTGCATAAAAGTGTGGTTTTTACTCAAAACGCAGGTCTGCATTTTAGTTTATAAAAATTCAGCAACTATAAAGGAAAAGTGACCTGATACAGTTTTTAACTTGAGATTCAGGCCCTTTCTGTTCCGAACCGGCCTTCCGTTAAAACATAAAAGTTGTTTAGTTTGACGTTTTCTACAAAAAGAACGAGTTTTAGTCTAAAAATACTAGACGATAGGAAAACATTGGGTAAAAGTTAGCGAATTATCATTTTGGAAAAATTTGAGTAGTTGCTGGATTTTGTTAAAAAGTGGGGTTTTGAGCGTTTTAGTGTCCGTTTGAGTTTGCAAAACGTTAACGAATATTATTAGAAGTCTAAATTCGGAAACTCTATATATGTAAGCATAACGTGGAAACAAGGGTAAGTATATAGATAATAGGTGCGTCGGTATTAGCGGGAAACTTAATATTTTATTAGGCAATACAAACATCTTCGAATATCCGAACGTTCCAGAAATAGTAACTTTCTAAAAATAGTATACTTTCTCAAAAGCATATGGTTGTCAAATAACTTAGGAGGTACACACATTTGGATTCCATTATTCTTTTATATATATGTGACTTATGTGTCATTTTATTTTATCTTTCCTTTTTCTAATTACGCACCATCGCTTTAGGTCGCGGTTATAATTTCGTGTCTTCATATTCTTCATCGTCATTGATACCATGTGTCTCATAACGATCCCAGTTGAACTCTTGAAACCCTATCACCTTGTAACCGTTTCACCAATTAATTTGTAAACCACTCTTCGCTACTCTCATGCATGCCACTCACTATTTTATAAGTTAATGTAATGTCACCTTATAAAATTTAAATTGCTATCGTTTTACAAATTGTTTTACTTGGGTCTTATAAAATATTTGTTGTAACCTCTTAAAAATTTCTTATTTATCTAGCAAATTACTTTACTTCCATATTATAAAGCGTTTCATACATTATTTCTAAACGGTATGGTTTATACAAAAAAAAACCCTAATCCGACAAATCTGAGCATTGCATTGTTAGTCCTTAATTATACATAGCCTGACCACCTATGTATAATTTAGAAGGAGTCATGCAAGGCTGAATAGTAGTCACCGTAAGATCTTGATAAAGGTCAACTTTTACCCGTATTTCTAAAAAACAAAATTTTTGTGTGGTATGCAAGTAGTACAAATTAGGGAAATCCACCTATGTGCCCTTATCATTTCTCGAACGAATTACCCACCTAGGGGTACGTTCTTACTTAACAATCGTCGTTCTAATTTTCCTTTCTTTCTCTCTATGATGGGAATTCTTTAGACTGCTCGTCTAATATTCGACCATTAATATCGAACTTGGAAGTTCCGACGTTTCTATGCTTTCTCCTCGACCAACATTCTTCGAGTAGGGTTGGTAGATCTTCGGGATGCCTCCAGATGTGATTAATGAAGTATAAATAAATGAGTTTACGTATATCCGCCATGATGTTCATCTTTCTTTTGAATCGAAATTTGTTCGTGCGAACCATGCGTTAACTTCTCTCTTTTAATCGCTAACCTTGTCTCTTTTGTACAAGTGCCGATCTAAAACTTTCTTCGATTTGAGATTTGTTGTATGTATTTCCTTTTTTGGTTGTGTATCGACCGTCGCAAACTTAATGTGTTGACGGTGACCGTCTTATGAATTGACGACTGGATAAATTCTTCTTTTCCTATTTTCGTATCGCCGTCACTTATATTCTATTCTTTCCTTTAAGGACCCTCACGACATTAAATTCGTTCCCTCATACCATTGCCTACACATTATGCTTTTGCTATCCCTTGTTCCAGCTTTGTTGCTATCTTGTTACTTTGTTAAACTCCCGAGCACATTTCATGTCTACCTTTAATGCGTTAAATACCTTCACGGATTTTATAAATTTTCACAAGTTTTTATGAAAATTTTACAAAATTTTCACAAGTGTCTAAATTACCAAAATGGCCTTCTCAAGTTTAAGAGTCGGTCTAAACATCCTCCTTTGTACAATCTATAACTAATGTTTAAAATGACACAGAGTCCTACCTGTCAAATTACATGTTTTATACATCACATTTTAATCACATATTAATGAAATGACCAATTTAAACTTCGTTTCAACAAATGACTCTTAACGAATTGGAAAATCGATTTTCTAAATCACAACCGCAAATCTGAGAGTTCAACAAAGCCTTTATACGTACCTTTATCTCAAAGGTTTTCAAAAGCACCAAAGTGATTATTGAACATATTTTACCTTCATTTAAACACTCTTTTTGTCAAGAAAAACCCAATAAGTACCTTAAAAATGTTGACCCACTAAGGATACATATCCGCCTTAATCTCTCAATAACATAGTTTTAAAAATTCTTCTTACTAGTGATTTCGTTTTCAAATCACCAAACTCTTAATGAATCCTTATAATAATATTTTCATCATTTTATGAATGACTTAAAATTTTAATTTCATAACCGAACGAACTTCACATTTTCATAATCTAGAAAGTGCCTAAGCCTAGTTTTAAAACAAGTACCTTTACTCTTCCCCTCGATCGACCGTCGGTGATTAAAACAATATAAAAATCCTGGACGAGTTCTTCTAATGTGACATTCCGTATTTTAATGTCAGTATGTAATTCATACCTTGTTCTCATTTTCTAGTAAAGTGAATTCTTGCGTTTTACGGTTTACCCGATTCATGATTTCTTGTTTCTTGTTAATCTTAATTTGTTTTAGGCATTTTATCCGTTTAAGTGTTTACCGTGTTTATTCTATCTTTGAAATCCCCTGGCGACCTTGAAATCTAATTTTGGCATCTTTCGTTAAAATTCATGTATTAGTCACGTTTAGTCAAAATCTCATGTTTTTGCTTAAAAAAAATCGTACTTTTATTAATAAATGAGAAGATTTCTTCAGAAACAGTTACCCGCAACTCTTCTTGAGCAAGCGTAAGGCGAATCGGAGGAATCGAGCGCCGGGACGTCGCTCCCGTAAGGAGGGGAGGATGTAAAACCCCGTATTTAAGGTCATTACTTTTTCCGAATTTATAATATTTCCCTAAATTCTACATGATTCATTTCTCTAATTTAGTCGGTTTTCATTTAAAATCGTCATTTAAATTATTTCGTGAGTATCATATTTTAATTTTAATTGTTACTGATCGAGAAATCAACGAATGCCGTATTTTAGCCATTAGGGTTTATTTATTCTATTTTAATTATTTTTCCCCTTTTTATTTGTGTTTGGCTTAAACCGAGACAAAACTTGCGTTTTTATAAAAAGTAACGAGTTAAATAGGTTATCGGGCTCGGAAACTAAGTAAAATAACAAAATAGCAAACAAAAGCCCAACCAAGCCCACCCTACATAAGGATGGCCAGTTATGTATAAAACAAAAATAATAAATATGTAATTTTTTTAAATTTGGGAAGTATACTAATAATACAACTCTATTATTTAATCCTTCCTTAAATTCTAGTATATAACCCAAATTAAACCTACTCCCTTTATTTTTTTATATAAACCGAACCATTAACCCACGTAAATCAACGACAGGAATTTTTTTTTAGTCGATATATTATAGGTTGGAATATTTAGATTCCATATATATACCAAGGTATTTCATTCTTTTATAAAACCAACACCACGTATGACATAACAGTCATATTATTCTCACGCCTAAAAGTTCTCTAGTCATTCTTTCTGTTCGAGCCACATCATCAAGAACACCATTACTTCATCTTCAAATCACCATCAAATCATCTTCATTCTATACTAAATCAACCATACATTAAACCCTAATCATCCTACATCTATAAAAATCATCATGCATGGAGTTTATAAGTTCTTTATTTCTTAAAGATTTTAGGTTTTAGAGTTTTGACTTGATTTAAAGCAAAAGAGTTAACAAGGGTTTGATTTTAGAAGGTTTTGGGTATATTAAAAAGTTTGATTGGTCTTGGTTTGATCCTAGTAGATTCGCCAGCCCCTACACACCCACCTAAGGGTTGTGTTTGATCCTTTTTCTTGCTTCTATTTTGTGTTGTAAGTCTCCTCTAAAAACCCTAAGTTGTTGTCTAATTTTTATGGAGATGCATGTGCTTGATTTTGATCCTTTTGAGGCATGCATGTTCTTGATCTTATGATCTTTGGTTTAATCTAAAAATTTATGTTATGAAGTATGGGATATGTTTAGGAGATGTGTAGTAGCATTGTATGAGGGTTGATTGTGTTTTAGATGAGTTTATGATAGGTTTGGATGGATTTTATAGGGACAGTTTTGAATCAGTAGCAAAAACGTATGTTTTCTCAAATATTTTTTTTGCCTGGAGCCTGTGATTAAATTATATGGTTGGATAGATATAGGTATTAGCATCATGTGATAGTTGGATGGTCAACCAATTCCTCCGAATGAGGAAGTTATGGTCAAAATACGAAAATAGGTCAAGTCTGGACCTTTGATTAGAAAACGTGTTAATATCCAGGTTTTTGAACTAAAAGTTTGAGTTTTAAAGCATCGGTCAGTACTAAACATCTTAGGGAGGCTCCAGCAATTGTCCTCATATCCACTGCTATTATAGATTAGGATTTATGGTATTTTCCGTAAGGAGTAGGAATTCAGTCAACTTTCTGTTTTGACTTACGGTTAGTAAAAATCCATTACCCGTGGATCGGTAAATGGTTTGATTGATTGGCTTAAAGTTTTGAAAACTAGACTTCAAGTGCTTTCCAGGAGTGAAAGCCATGTGTTTGTACCATTTATAGATTATTAAATACAAGTCCATGAACATGAGTCAATTCCAGAATTTTAGTTTTTACGTCCTGGCTAAAAATTGTAAATGCATAGATAACCATATCTAAAATTGGAATTAGATGGCGAAACTTGGTAGATGTTTAAATACATATAAGATCAGGTCACACACCAATTTGGGAGTAAAAATTCCTTAGTTAAGTTTAGGTGAAATGTTGTGCATATCTTAGAAACATATCCTATACTCGTCAAAATTTTCTTACGTATTGTTTTTACTTATATATTATACTAAGACGCGTCACGTATTTTAGGTGGTGCGTAAGGGTTCTTCTCTCGTTCAAGACTTATCATATTTCTGATCTCTTTGATATCGCAGTGAGTTCATAGCCTCGCTTTTCAAATATTTTTCTTAAACCCCGCGAGGGAGATGCATGCTAGTTTTATAAAACGAACACAAGTAGGTTTTTCTTGTATGCTTGGATCCATATGTGAGGATCTTGTTGCTTGAGTAGCTTTCTTCATAAGACCCCAATCACGAGCCGTTAACTACCTATGATGGGTAGCCGCTCATACAATTAATAGCGCTTTGGGCTTGACAACCCGGTCCGGTTTTTGGGGTTTGGATCCGATTAGTGAGCACTCCCAATGTTCGAACATATTGTATGGAGATTTGTAGTGGGTATATGATGAAATACCTAACCTGGGGTCATTCATTGAATTATCATTATTATTATTTGTATATGGAATTTCGTCGATAGGATCAGTGGCACGAGCTCAATGCAACTGTTGGTTAATAGCTTGTCTGGCCCACAAGTCTATATGATGCATATGAATATTATAATGGTTGTGTTCAACTCTTTATCACTTATAAAACCTGTGAATTCACTCAACTTTGTGTTGACTTTTTAGCATGTCTATCTCAGGTAATTGAAGTCCGGAGGCTTAGAGGCAATAAAAAAGAGGACTTGCGCTAGATTTTGTTTATCAAATATTAAAATTGACTCCTTGATCAAAACAAGTTTGGTTGTAATGGATAACTTTTTATTTTTTTTCTTTTGGGTAACGTTCATGGGACATCTTGTTGAAACTTAAAATTAGAAATATAGAACGCAAATGTTAGATTTAAAACGTCTCTTCGAGTCGTTCTTTATATTCTTATGACTATTGTGCTATGAATTTAACACCCAAATATTGGTTCCGCTACGAGTAAATTTGGGGGTGTTAAAGATTTACTAAACCCAAAATGAGGTCTAAAACTCCTCCTCCAAAAAGAAAAAATAATTCTCACCCTCGGTCCAAAACACCACAACCTAGGAGAGATCAAGGTAGACAAAAATTTACCCAATAATAATCATTCATGTGGAATATTCACAAACAACCAAACTCTCCTCCTGGGAAAATATCCACACCTATAGTATCCGAATCAAATGCAACCTATGCAAAATATGTTCGAGACTCACAATTTTGGACCCATGAGACATTGGGGACCAAGTCCGCTGAGGTCTATTACAACCATTTTAAAGATGAGTTATTCATGACATTGTATGGAATCCGACGAGTGAATAAATTCTTAAAATCTTATGATGGGATTACCAAAAGATTTTTCCTTCAAAGCTTGCTCACTTAAAGATGTTGAAGAAAACACATCGTAGGCAAAGGTATGTATTCTTTCCAAAGCTCTTAGAATTTAGATTATGTGTTAAATGCTAAATGATTATATATTAATATGCTACAAGTAGTATTTTCCAAACAAATAAGTTATAGTTAATAGAATATAATCTAAGGTTGTGGAAATAGTGTAGTCTCTAGAAATGCCATTTGTTGATTTTCTAGAATTTAGAGAAATTGTTCATTATGAACTCTTCTCTCACGTAGTTAAAATTAGGATTCTCTACGTACCACAATAAATGAAAATCTTCTATGTCCACTATAGCGAAATTCACATAGATTGAAGAAAAGTTAGTATAGGTGGGTAATCTCTAACATAGAAGTAGGATTAGTTTTACATCTTACGCCAGAAAGGCATGACATCAAAACACTATGGATGAAACAAACTCCCTTTGACTATGACGTTCGCCTCGACTACATGTCTACTATGAACTATGTCTATTGGAATCATCTTATCGAGCTTATTTATCGTTACGCATTAATCACCTCTCTCACCTTGCAAACGCTCTAAATCGTGACAATTAATTATTTCATCCGAAGTAATTAATCTATTCAATCAACAAGAAGTTTATTGAAACGTCACTAAATCCTCATTAAATCTTCTCTCGGCTTGACAACTTGATTAATTCATCCGAAGTAATCAAAGTATTTTTTTAATTAACGAAAGGTTAATTAAAATGTCAACTAAATTTCGTCAATCATCTCTAAACCTCCTCTCGATCTAAAAATCTTGACAACTTAATTATTTCATCGGAAATTATTTAAGTTTACTTAATTTAACAGAAAGTTAATTAAATATGTCAAGTATTTTTCTCACGTTTTTCTTTCGACTACTAGATTATTTAAAATAATATTACTAGTAGCTCCCGACGTATTTTGATAATTGTATATTGACAAAACTTGTCAAAATAAAAAAACCAAGAAAATTTTGTCGTTAGATAGGCGGTCCCCTTAATTTTAAGGGGACCGGCCTTGTTAAAATGGGAAACTACTTAGGATATTTTTCATACAAATCGTGTATAAGGGACAATTAGGCACTAAATTGGCCTAACAATCTCTCCCTATTTGGATAGAAAAATAGCCTAAGTTTTATCAGATGGTTATTGTGAGCAAATACGGCTTTCTTCTTTCTCTTGATTACAATAAAATATAATGGCAAATATAAAGCTCGATTGCTTTTGTTAAAAGTGAAGCTATTGTAAAGGTCACTTCAGTTTTTGTCTCTCAACCAAACACTGAAGTGAAGATGCTTTGTCTTCGGTGCCTGTGTTTTACACTTCTATTGGGTTCTTCTTGGTTGGTAAAAGTAAAGCTCTTGGTAAGGCTTTCTTTAGTTTTTGTTCCGCAACCTAAACTGAAAGTGAAAGTGCTGCTTGAGTACCCGATGAGCTGGAGCTGAAGTATCTTCAGCTATTTACCTAGGCGATTTTATGTTTAAATCTTCTGAGAGACTAAAGGAGGTTTAGGGGATCTAACCATTAATCTCCCCTTTATTTTTATTAATAATAGTCTAAGTAAAATTTAGTAGTAGTGAGCATAACGGCTTTTCTCAACACAAATGATATAAATTGAACAACATTATGTAAACCATTTCTATTAAACTTTTGTTACATTCAGATACAAAAGGATAAAGCTTAATACAAAAGATTATAACCTTTAATGTCCTGGTGCTTATTGAACCTTTCTTTTCCTTTTTTCTTGTTAGCTAAATCATTTAGCTACTCTGAGTTACAAAAAAAATAAATACAAATAAAATTGTATACCTTTGTTGTAAAAGTTACTGAGGTTCTTTAGCTATTCTTGGAGATTATGTTCAGTTTGGTGACCAGATTGGGACTGAACAACCACCAAATTTGCGTGTTTTTTTATGTTTTTTTATTTTCTTTTTTTTTTTTTTTTTTTTCTTTTTTTGTATATTTTTATTTTTTTTCTTTCTTTATTGTAGTTTTATTTTTTTTTATTTTTTTATTTTTGGTTTGTTTTTTTTTATTTCTATATTTTTTCCTTTATTTTATCATTGTATTTTTTTTTTTTTTTTTCTATTTTTTTTTATTTTTTTTATTTTTTTGTTTTTGTTTTGTTTTTTCTTTTATTTTCTTATTTTGCTTTTTCTTTGTTTTTTTTATTATATTTTTTTATTTAATTTTTTTTTTTTTAGCAGCGGAATATAAGTCTGGGGATGGTACTTCATAGATCAATAACACAAGATATATTATATGAATACCGATCACCACCACTATTTAAACCAGCAATTACTAAACACCGCCCTACACTTTACTTGGATTTAACAAATTTGTTGTTACATAAGTTTCGAATCTTCACTTGTCATTGTTTCCAAATAAAAAGATTTTTAGGTCCTCATAACAAATATTTCCCCAAAATGTAATTCAACCAAATCTTTTATGCATATGACTTCCAAAATAATGACCAACAATGTATCCATTGTCTTGTACTTCATTGATCTCCTGAGAAAACATTGCTTAAAACGTCAACAATAATGTTGGTGAGTTCATAGGTTTGTTAAAATGTTTTTTAATGCTAGGACCGCATGATGATTTCCCCATGATAATGCAACAGATGCAAAATCAATAAAATGTAATTTGTTTCCCTTAATGCTCATGACACTGAAGCTCAACATGTATGAATTGCAATATAAATTGCCAAAACATTTGCCCCGTGTTGATGTTGTAACCGCAACATCCCAAATCCGAACATCGCATGTATTGTTCGTTGTCGGCTTTTCCGGCATAGTGAGAATGACTCTCCCCGATACGGGGATGTCAGCCCCTTAAATAGATCTATTTATAACATTCGCGCTCACAACAAGTAATTGACAGTTCATGATAATGGGCTCAGAGGGTTATCGCTACTTAGGCAAACACGTAATCGTAATGTAAAATGTCCACTTGCGTCCAATTGTAAAACATGCATATGTTTCTCACCCCAAAACTTGTAAATCATTATAAATGTAAAACGTGGGGCTATGAACTCACCTCGAGTGGATGAGTTAACAATGTAAATCAAATGCGTGAAAATGCGTCACAAATACGCCCGAATGCAACCTAATTAATTATAGGCCGTATGAGTACTAAGTACTTTGAATAACTAAGACCGTATATAATTCTATATAGCTACATCACCATCTAATCGTATTTGTGAAATCATATTTATAAAGTAAAAACGTTTATAAATATCTCTTTAGTAAAAACGGCGTAACTTTCTCGTTTTAAGTCCGTTTCTTATGTCCACGCTTTCGTATTAAGACGAGTTATCAAAATATTACATTTTCATATTTTAAGTCCTCTGGTGAACAGTACTTTTTACTGTTCATACACTTTTATAAATTTAGTTATCGTAAACTCGTAAATGTCGTATCTTATTCGTTTTAACTCCGATTTTAGTGATTCTTTCGAGCACGTCTTCGTAATTAAAAGTTTTATCTAATTATGATATTTTCAAAATAAAAATACCTAATGTGAACAGTAACTTTTATAAAATTGTTTTTATAAAAGTATTTTTTATTGTAAACTTGCGTAATTCATAACTCCTTCGTTATTGATCAAAAAATTATGATTCTTAATGTTTTGGAATCCTAAAAATATGTACTATCTGAGAAAAATATCCAAACTTTTATATCAGAGGTGGTTTGTAATGAGTTTTTATAAAATTTCTTTTATAAACGCATTTATTATCG
The DNA here is from genome assembly GCA_026074375.1 of Tanacetum coccineum. NCBI lineage: Eukaryota > Viridiplantae > Streptophyta > Magnoliopsida > Asterales > Asteraceae > Tanacetum > Tanacetum coccineum. The sequence goes on from BQNB010018620.1 coordinate 60,293, forward strand.
TATAACTTGCAAATGCCGTATCTCCTTCGTTATAAATCGGATTTTTAAATTCTTTATATGGTTGGAATCCTCATGACATGTAGTATTTTATAAAAACATAAAATAAATATGTTATATTTTGAATT
>BQNB010018621.1:4378-68030 GCA_026074375.1 Tanacetum coccineum
TTGAATAGTTTAAAATCATAATTCAAGGAAAAATATATTGGATACGTGCTAAAGAAGCTATTGGCTGGATTCCTGACTTTGAAGAAGACGATGAAGAGGCTAGTAGGTCTGATGATCAAAGGAGCAATGACGGTAATATTGATGAAAACAGCGGAATGCACAAATGTTCTAATATGGACGGAGAAAGTGATATTAAAGAGGTCGCTGAAACCACTTTTGAGAAGGAACAATCTTCTGGTAATGTGAAGGAGGATTATGTTGGTGAACAAAAAGACACTCGTTCTGAAGACCCGTTTAAAATTTATGAGTTACTTAACAAGAATAAAGAAAAAAATAATGGTGATTACAACTCTGATGATAGTTTGAAATACCCTCCTGGATACACTCTTGTATTTGATACTCACACTTAAAACAAACCCTTAAATGAGATGAGTATGGAAGGGGATGACTATGCTTCAAATAGTCAAGATGATAAAGTTGAATCCGTTGTAAAGAATAATTCTCCTCCTAATAGTTCAAAGAACGACTCAGAGAGATCTAAATGTTCAGGACACTTTAAAAATTCTAAAATACCGCATTCTGTGGGCTCTATTTTACAATTCTTGGATGAATTTATCAAGGTAGGTCAAACTATGGGCTACAATATAAAGGGATGTATAAAAAATATTGGCGATATTATTGATGCTCAATGAGTGAAAGGAGGTTTTTGATGAATTTAATGTCATTGAACATACAAGGCCTTGCCCAGAAGGCTAAAAAGGATTGGGTTCGGGAATTATGTAGTAAAAACAATGTGAATTTTATGTCTTTCCAAGAAACTAAAATGGAGGATATCGAGCTTTTCAATATCAAATTGTGTTGGGGAAATTTTGGTTTTGATTATGTGTATAGTCCTTCCGTTAGAAGTTTGGGTGGCATCCTTTGTGTTTGGGATCCTAGAGTGTTTCGCAAAATCAACTCTACCATCTCGAATTATTTTGTTACGATTCAAGGTGAATGGGTACCTAAGGGTAAGAAGATTATTATTATTTCAGTATATGCTCCACAAGAATTAAGAGAAAAGAAGAGATGTTGTGGGATTATTTGTCTTTAGTGATTAGTAATTGGAATGGCGATGTAGTCTTAATGGGTGATTTTAATGAAGTTCGCACGAAAGAAGAGAGACATAGATCTATGTTTAATATCCTAGGCGCTGACGCTTTCAATTCGTTTATCTCAACTGCTGGCTTGGAGGAGGTTCCGTTAGGCGGGTGTAAATTCACATGCTGTCATAAATCAGCCGCGAAGATGAGTAAATTAGATCGCTTTCTTATTTCTGAAGGCTTAATGAATTCTTGCCCTAATCTTACAGCTATTGTTAGGATCTGAAACTAGATAGATCTTCTAGCCTTTGTGGTTGTATAGTACTTATGTAATCACAAGTATATACGTGAGAGACTCTAACAATTGTTTAGGCGGAAACTAAACAATGCAATATAAAGAAGAATAAATATAAATAATGATCCTCTATGGATCTCTCTATTGATAATAAAATGTTTTTGTAATTCGTAATCGGTACCAAACCCTAATACTAAAGGTTTCTTTTATAGAGAAGAAACCCTAAATTGCTAAACAAAATTCCTAAAATTGCGTAAGAGATATACATCAATCTCTTCCTAAAAACGCGTAATATCAATCTCTTCCTAATATATCTCATTTCTATATTAATGAGGTAATTCTAGAATATAACTATAATTCCTTAATTACATTAATCACGTCTATAAATAAGATCAGCGGATTCTATCTCTGTCAACATAAACGAGAACATGACCAACAGAAACATAATCAGCAGGAATGACTTAATGCCATCAACAGAAATGAATATCTCTAGCCTTTATGGTTGTATAGCACTTATGTAATCACAAGTACATACGTGAGAGACTCTAACAATTGTTTAGGCGGAAACTAAACAATGCAGTATAAAGAAGAACAAATATAAACAATGATCCTCTATGGATCTTTCTATTGATAATAAATTGTTTTTGTAATTCGTAAATCGGTACCAAACCCTAATGCTAAAGGTTTCTTTTATAGAGAAGAAACCCTAAATTGCTAAACAAGATTCCTAAAATTGCGTAAGAGATATACATCAATCTCTTCCTAAAAATGCGTAATATCAATCTCTTCCTAATTTATCTCATTCCTATCTTTATGAGATAACTCTAGAATATATCTACAATTCCTGCATACAATAATCACGTCTATAAATAAGATCAGCAGATTCTATATCTCTGTCAGCAGAAATGAGAACATGACCAGCAGAAACATAATCAGCAGAAATCACTTAATGCCGCCAGCAGAAACGAACATCTCTAACAGCAGAAATGACACTTAGTCGTTTTCAATAATTCCCAATAAAGGCTTAGATATTTGAAAGGCAAGTCAACCGAGTATACATAGGCAGTGGCAGCTCATGTGAAGTCATTTATGAGCATTGTTTCCTAAAACTAAAGGCTTCCATAAGATCACTTAGAGTGGACTCAAAAGTCCCACTCATTGTCTTCTTGGGAAAACACTCTTGGCCTCTCAGAGAAGTCCCTCTGGAAATCACAATAGGAGATAACCCTTTCACAAGAACGGAGACCTTAACCTTTTTCATCGTAAGGTCCAACTCTCTACACAACCTACTGCTTGGAAGAACCGCTATGCAAAAGATAGGTATCGTAGTATCTACGATCTACAGGGCTATAAAATTACACACCTTGAGCAGAATCAGCACTGTATTTTCAACATACCCTAACATCATGAAGGAAAAAACAGAAGAAGCTTAAAGAAACCCCTCCGGAGGTTGTGAAGGGTGTCCTCAGCTGTGTGGATGTAGAAGAAAGGATCGTTGTTAATGATAAGTCCCCGGAACAAATGGTTGCTATCAGAAAGTGGCTGCCTGCAAGCTTTAAGAAGAGACTACAATATCTCCTTCGATCTAACTCTGATGTCTTCGCGTGGACTTACGCTGACATGACGGGAATCCCGAGGACCATTATGGTAGGAGGGAAACCCTTTAACACAGAGCATAAGATGAATGAATATAATCACATCAAACCTATTAAGCAAAAGAAACGTAGACTAGGTCATGACCGCAATGAGGCGACATGCAAAGAGGTAGACGAGCTTACGAAGGCAGGGATTCTACTAAATGTAAAAGATCAGACATGGGTAGCCAATCCTGTTGTGGTAAAGAAAAGCGATGGGGGCTGGAAGATGTGCGTAGACTTCACAGACATAAGCAAAGCCTGTCCCAAAGACTATTACCCTCTACCAGAGATTGACTGAAAGGTGGAATCTCTTTCAGGATTCCAATTGAAGTGTTTCCTGGATGCCTACAAAGGCTACCATCAAATACAAATGGCCAAGGAAGACAAAGAGAAAACAACTTTCTTCGCATGAGAGGGAGTATTTTGCTACCGAAAGATGCCCTTCCGTCTGAAAAATGCAGGAGCCACGTATCAAAGATTGGTAGATAAGGTATTCACTGATCAAATCGGACGAAACCTTGAAGCTTATGTTGATGACATGGTAATCAAGAGCATTTCTAAAAAAGACACGTTGAAGGATATTCAAGAGACCTTAGACAGATTCAGATCCATTAACATGAAGCTTAACCCAAAAAAGTGTTCTTTCAGTGTCGAAGAATATCCGTTCCTAGGACATCTCATCACCAAACAAGGAATAAGAGCTAATCCCTTAAAAGTCAAGGTAGTAACCGACTTAGAACCACCAAAAACGCTCAAGGGCGTGTAGAGCCTTAACGGGAAGCTGGCAGCACTTAGCTGATTTCTCTCAAAGGGTGTCGAGAAGTCACTTCCTTTCTTTAAAGCACTCAAGAGTTGTATAGACAAGAAAACTATACGATGGACTGCAGATGCCGAAGAAGCTTTTCTGGGTTCTCCTGAAAATATACATGATAATAATTGTTAAACTTTTTAAGAGGACAACTCACAATTTCCAATCTTTAAAAATGCACCATTTGGAAGAAGGGGGAATTTAATTCTCCATGTCCTTAATAACTCTCACTCTCTTAGAACTGAAAAATTGTCCCTCAAAGGTTTTGCCCTTAGGTACGTCATCACTGCGACCCCAAGATGTTTCGACGAGATCCGAGGTGGTGAAGTGAGGGCAATTAATCAAAACAGTTTCCATCTTAACCGTGGTCTACAATCTCTCATCAGGAAGCTTGGGTTTCCTAACACACAAACACCTTCACCCCGACAATAGACTTACACGAAAGATAATTTCAAGCAAGCACTTCATCATCCGAGTCAGGGTCAGCAGCAACTCGAGACATACCAATCTGCTCGTCCTCATCACTATCCAGGAAAAAACTCATTAATACCCCAAGCAGAAGAATCTGCAAATGGTGTGAAACGTCAATGTTACGGTATGAACCAGCAGAAGTTATAGCTGATGTTGGTAGTGGGTGACAGTAGAGTCAGTATTTTAGCACCAAATTTGCACCACCAGTAGTTTTGGAATAGCAGAGCCAGACAAAAGGAAGTTGCTCGAACTTGCAGGATGAGAGAACTACTACCTCTGCTGAATACGGATCCATCTTGCAGGTTGTGTGTGGGTAGCAGCAGGAAACACTCGATGGCTTGCGAAGTACCGCGTTCCACCCTTTGTATTTAGAAGGAGGCTCAGAAGACAAGGCTTGGGTCAAAAAATGTTTGTTACTGATGTGGGAATAGGCTCTCACTAACAGCGATCCTTTTCAGACGTCTACAGATCTTCTAGTAAATTTCAATCAACTGTTTTTAGTCATAGCCTGGACAGCGTTCATAGTGATAGTAACCATTATGAGCTCACAACAATGATTTTAACCAAGTTACGGCATCATTTGTTCTGTGACCTCAGTTGATTCATCGGCTTACCCTTTGAGTGCTCTTTAAGTAAATTTCTGCCAGAGCCGCGCCATTTCTTCTCTTTTCCTTAATAGCAGTCACATGCAGCTCAATAAGTTTCCTCAAGGTTTTAAATCAGCTCCCAAACAAACTCGCCGTGCCAATGCATGGATTTGAACCAAACTTGCATCATCAATCTCAAAACCAGTCTGTTTATGTCATACGCATCATAAGATCGTTCTAATTCCTTTGGCCGCGCTCTCAGAACACTTGGCAAGCCCTCACTCGGCCAAATACTCAGCCATAACCTTTGAACCAACCGCCTCACTTGCATGTTCTTCCTCGAATCGTTTTGGCTTGTGCATCATCTGCAAGAAAACTCAGTAGCAGGAATATCCAAATCTGGCATTTGAGCCTTTCCTTTATCTGCAAGAAGCAACAGAAAAGACTAGCAGGTTCAGGGATGATGTAGTGAGGAAGGACACAAACACGATATTATTAGCTCGAAACTGCTCAAAGGTTGGAGTAGTTAACTCTGTCCCCTGGCTACGGCGATAAGCAAGACCTTCTTACCGCCTTAGAGGATCCTCCTTCTTTATACTGTTCCCTCCAATCATCAGAAGGAACGCATGTTGATCATGACCTAGAGCTGCAGATGCACATACGTGATAATCCATCATGTCAATATCAACCCTGAATGTCACTTCCTCTTCCTCTGTTGACGTGGCATCAACCACCTAACGTCTCTGTCCCGCCTCTTTTTTTAACGGTTTTCTCTAACTTCTTGACTCTAGAGACAAGTGTCAAAATAGCACCCCCCATAATTTTCTTTGATTTTCCCAGCTCAGTTTCCAAGGAGTCTATACGTCCCATACACCTGTCAATTTTTACAGATAAACTAGTTAGTAGAGCAGGGTCCTCTGCCCTACCAGCAGCATCGGCTGTTGGTGTAGGAGCATCATCGGGCCCAACAGGTGACTCCACATAGAATCCACCATGAGTGGTGTCATCTTCCATGGAAATGATATTATCAAGGTCCTCAGGCTCAAGATAGTTGTCAGGCCTAGGTTGGGGACCTAAATAGTATCGGGTTCCATCAAGGTCTTGGGTAAAAAATAATTGGGGGTCTGGGCTGTGGGCAAAATTAAATTGGTTCAATACAATCGTGGACTCCACATACCCAAGCTGGTCTAGGTACTAGGGCACCCCAACCAAACACTAATGGCTTCGCAAACATAAAGGTCTGAGCTGGTGGGGTCTGTGAAGGAGAAGGTGGTCTCTCAGATGCAGGCTGCTTCTCCGGTGTTGGTTCCCTAACAGGGGAAATCGGAGGAGAAGGAGGTACAAGGTGTGCCTCAGCTGCACTACCAGCAGCTTCATTAGCAGCATCATTATCCTCATTAGCAATAGCTATCATCAATAAGCTAGCTGATATTGCTGTGAGCAGCAAGCAAAATAGCAAAGCATGGGGGGTGTCAAAGGCATTGGCTGACCCTCCCATTTAAATTTCATATTGGCAAAGATTTTCCTAGTAAAGCCAAATGTTGGTCTAGGGGTTCGGTCAGCAGTCGCTATGGCCACAATCATTTGTAAAAATCTTGGGTACATTAAAAATTTATGCTTCTTAGCCTTAATATTCCCAATCATCCCCTCCAAGATAAATCGAGAAAAATTGTATATCCTACCAGTCGACAAACAAATAAGGGCTGTGGCAATGGAACTCGGAAATTGATTCCAATTCCAGCCTAGGACTTAGACGTGCATAATGGTCGTTTTGTGGCACCAGAAATTTCCATTGAGGAGATAAATGGTGCTTCAAGAAGAGTAAGAGTCCCATCCGTATCGGATACCTATTAACCATCATACCCTCAAGAATATCATTAATAAGGCAGTCCAAAAAATGCCATTAGCATGTCAAGGGATAACTGAGCCCTATTGATGTGGTGACTTTGTCACGGATCACCTCACGGCGTCAATTGTTCACGACTAGGTATGAAGACCACAAGCAGCATTGGGCAAACAGTAGCTGTTGCCCAAAATTGTTTGACCAATGAGTCAAACACAACCGGAGGGTCATGAGTCAAAGCGTACCTTAATGGAGAATGGTCCAAATAACTGAGGATATCTGTGAAGTCCTCGCAACCTTTTTCCCGTCAAAGTATGCGAGCATGTTGTGGTCCTTCTTTTGTACATGCAGTGCGCCATTGGTTGATGATTGTAGTTAGGTTGAAGCTACAGAGTATGCAGAGGCCAAAAGATGTTGGTGTATTGGTGGGAAAGATGAAAAATTGATTTGCTGATTAATTTGGTTAATTTTGTCCAATTTTTGAAAAAGATATACTTTTAATGTGATTGTTAATAATTTTAACCTTGGAAGTGATATAATCAAGTTGAAAAGCAACTTGGATGACAATCCTGGTCAGCCAAGTGGTAACGACAATCACCGTGTAATTATATGATTTTATAACACCGATAACGATTCATCTTTAATATTTAAGACCAACAGGTATAAAGTCAACCTTTTTGTTAACAATCTAAAACCTAGCATCACATCAGAAAATAACAAATGAGCTGCACAATCTATTCCATTCAGCAGATACATTGTTACACCAGCATGAGGGAGGGGACTACCAGAAGAACAATGAACGTGTGACTAGTGGTAGAGGACCAACCAACCAGCAATTTCAAGCAGAAACCATAAGTTGAGGATAGCAGAAAAGAAACCAGTTTAATACCAGCAGAAATAGAAATAAATCAGCCAGCAGAAACATGATACTACCAGCACAAACCAGTTCAGTAGCATAAATATATTCAGCCAGCAGAAAAAGTCAATCAACAGCAGAAGAAACCTAATCACGCTAGCTGGAACCACTCGCTCGCCTATCAGCAGAATGAATCTGCCAAGCAGAAAATGAAGATCCACCAGCATAAAGTATGCCAGTAGAAGAAACATGTACTACCAGCAGAAATCAAGCATCAGCATAAGAAGGATAACTACCAGTAGAAACAGGAGTACTACAGCAGAAATTAGCATCAGCAAGAAGGATAACTTCCAGAGTACTACCAGCAGAAACAAGGCATTCCAGCAGGAAGGATAACTACAGTAGAAACTGAGTACTACCAGCAGAGATAAACCCACCCATGGGCAACAGGAGGGAAGATTGTACAACTAGCAGTTGTTTTTTTAATTTTGGACTACCTGCAATCACAACGAGGAATAATATCCACAAAAAACCATATTAACCTGCGAAAAAAGTTTGGAATATACTTGTTATAACAACAAGCCTTCACCCTTAGGCTTATACCTCCACTCAAGTCACGAAAGAGGGATTCACCATTTCCATATGGGACCACCAGATACTCAAATCTAGGTACATCAAATGGCTCTGGGTCAGTAAATCAGACCACATTATCATCGGGTGTGAATCCTTACAGCACTGTATCAAATTATTTCATTGGCATCTCGTATTTAGTGATGCCTAATCTCAATAATGCTTGGTCCATCTTGATGAAAGAATGGTTCTTCTCAATGCATATGGTGACTCTGGTTGTCTATGAAGATTTTGGTATTCGTGAAGTTGAATCCATAATCTGCATTCTGGTTTGAATCACAAGAAGTACTGTGCACAGCAGCTTTTGCTTAGCTAGCAAACATCCTTGGGCTTTGTTGAAGATAGTAGCCACTATAGTTGCTTCATTGCACTGCCATTGAAATTATCCTTATGCCCAGAAATTGACAATCTCCACCTGTAGTGGATTTCCTATCACAAATGAGAACCAGCATAATCACTATCACTGTAGTTTCAATCTGAAAAAAAGGCGAATTCTTTAGGGTTACCTCAAGCCTAATTTTGGTTGCCTTTTAGTACTTGAAAATCTTCTTGACAGCTTTTAGATGATGAGGCACTGGGCAACTAGGGGTTTGAGTCAGTAGTAGTAACTTGATGTCTGGATAACAAGCACTAACTGACAAAACATTATTTCCAAGTCTTGAAGCTAGTGAGATACAATAAGTGAAACAATCTTGGATCTGTACAAATGTACATTAACTGGTGGGATCAGTTTCATCTTGCATTTGGTCTTTAGCAGCCTTCACTAGGATGTTTGTTGCTGTTCTGAAATGATTTCCATGTCAAACTTTGTAAGTGTCTTTAAACATACCGGTCTTGGCTGAAAAAAGTTCCAATCGGCAACTGTTTCACTGCCTGACCTAAGAAAGAATGTTCATCTTCCCCATAGCACTAATTTCAAATTCTCCCTTCATCAAACACCTCAAATTTTGAACAACAGGGGCTTTATTCGGTGGATCCAAAATTTTGATGTCATCCACTATAAACTGTACCAAAATTAATCCCTGGTATCTTTCTTGTTGGAAATGGTCTTTTCAATTAGTACCTCTTTATAATGGTTGTTGTATATAGATAAGCAGACAATCTGGAATACCAAGCTATAGGTGCTTGATGAAGTTCCATATATAAGCTTTAACCACTCGGTACACATGCTTTGGGAGAAAAGGATCTTCAAATGCACTTTAGGCTGAGTGATACATACACATTTCTTATTCAAATTTATCCATAGAGATAGGCACTTTAACATCATCTGATATACCAGTGAAGCCTATACAGAAGCAAAAAAGCCAAAAAACAGTCTGATTTGCCACTATCTGGCAATTGGTGTAAATACCTCATCTTTATCAATGCCTCCTCTGGTATGTTGTAACCAATGTTGCAAACTAACCTTGCTTTTTATCTGGTACAACTATTCCTCTGGGATCCCCTCTTGTTCTTCATAAATACATTTTGTCCCTATTGCATGGTTTGCCTTTCAGGTTATAAGGGACAAGTTTCCATACATTCGCTGATTGAGAATTGTTGCATCTCCTTCTTGCATAGCTGACAACCCAAATCAGGATCCTTAAGTGATTTAGCTTTACTAGTTGGTTCTTCAATGGGTAAGGATTAGCAAGCCAAACAGTACAAAAATAAGTTGATCTGTATGATTGGGTCCTTTTGTATCATAAATTTATCCACAATTGAAAGCGTCTACTTTCACAAACTTGGATTTTTGCAATCTATGCTTCGTGTAGAACTCGGTGAAAAAAGAAGCGCGAGGGGATATTAACAAGAATCTGTGACTGAGGATGAATTGTATTCACCCTTCTTGTAGGAACTGGATTTACGTCAACAACATGTGCTAAATTTGTAAGGTAGTAGCCAATAAAGTCATCAGCATAAGAGGGAAGATGTGGAAGTTGGCAATATGAAGGAGTTGATCATGCACCACATCAGAAGGGGTGGGTAAATATATGTAGAGTTTTCATACTTGAGCCAATGGTAGGACCAGGAGGAAGTGTAGACTCATAGCTTGTACAGGAAATGAAGTCAGCAGAAAACAGATTGGTAAGACGCAGGATTGCCCTTATCCAGCAGGTTCATCACTCTCCAGCAGGTTGAGGAACTACAAGCCAGGATTACCACCAGTAGGTTCACTACCAAGCTGAAGCAATGCCTAGCTGAATTCCTAACAGCAAATAAAAAACCTGGGTTTCGAATTTTTAGCTTCAGCCTTGACATAGTATTTATGTTAATTTCTTCATGAGATACCTCAAATAAAACACATATCGTTGCAGCTGGGGTCCTTTTTGTGGACTTCATATTCTTGTCTTTGACATCTTAGCAAGCTTCGTCTGCATTATCTGCATTACGTTCCATTACACTAGGGACCATTGACTTGATGAAGGGGACACCTGCATATTACTGTTAGAAGGGAAAATGTAGGAACACCCTATCACTTGTTCATCCAACTTCTGAAATCTGAGTCATTAATCTTGTGTACCTGTATTTTGTTAGATCTTGTGTACCTGCAGGTTTGTTAGTTTTAAAACGAGTATAACCTTAATGAATTCAGTTAATATAGTCATGGTCAAAGTACCAATCATGGTAACCATTCCTGATCATTGGGTTTATCTTACTTAAAATATCTCTAGGATTCAAAGGTTTCCTCTACCCTATTGTTAGTTTAATTATAAACACTATAGGCTTGCCTATTGGGAGACCATAACAACAAGATAGCCTTCATAGCTTTTCCCTCAAATTTTCCTAAATGGTTTCACTTGTTATTATGGATAGCTATTGAAACCAAAAGGGTTTAAGATGCACCTATATCTGAGGGAAATTACCAGATATCCATTTCTTAAGGTGTTTTATTATGGGGCTATTTAGTAATAGACACCCTGTTTCTAAAACATATGAAATGAGCCGTGCTCAACAGCCCTTCAGTCCAAAAACATTTGGTGGTAATTAGAGTCAGCCAACATGTCTAGCAAGCATTATAGAGTCTATATTTTTTCCTCTCAGCAACCCATTCTGATGTTCGGGGTCTGGGGATTACTATAGTCCCTATTATTTACCTTTTGCCTAACAGAGCTCAATAAGTTTTGCATTTTTGAACTCTGCTCCCATTATCACTCTTATATCACCTTTAACCTTTTTATGTTAGCCTGGTTTCTATATTATGGCAATAAAATTACATTTAAGGACATAAAATGTCTCATCCTTAGTACCCAAAAAGAAAGTCCAAGTAAACTTGCTAAAGTCATCAGTAACCACTATGGAGTAGTACTTCTGGTCAATACCTCACTTATATTGGTAGGACCTAACAGGTCCATATGCAGCAGTTGCAGAGTATCAGTAAACGTGTTCTCACAGCAGAAATAGACTTGTAAGAACCTTATGTTGCTTTCCTGTGTAGAGGCAAATCACAGTTGTGTTCATTGGTTAAACACTTGAGAGGTAACCATACAACCAAAACTTCCTTTAGCTAACTTGGTGGTTTGCTTTTGGAAGTTCACATGAGCCATCTTCTGTGCCATTGGTGGATTCAACCAAGCGTTACTTTTGTACTAAACAAGTAACAGTATGTTCTAAGTTGTAGGTCCTGAGATGTTGAAGGTTTGTTGAGATCACGTTCCATAGAAATTCTAAAGTACCACTTTGATTTCATCAGGTAATAGGAATTATTCTGTAAGCACCACCAAACATTCAGTGTTGTGAAAGAGACTTTGTTCTTTTTATCACTAAATTTGTGATACAGAGAACAAGTAAAGTGCTGCAGCTCTTAACATAGTAAATCATTTTCAAAGTCAAAACTTTGATTGTCGTTTGTATGGTGCCTTTTTCTGATTTTGTATACCATCTCCACCTCCAAATTTGTTATGCATCCCTTGATCTGACAAAAAATCATCAAAGTTGTCCTTGTTTTCCTGTCAATACTTCCTTTGAGCAACCACTGTTCAACTATACACCTTGTTATTTTTCTGTACTAGGCAACACCACTACAAATCTACAACAAATAATATTAGTACACGTGAGAGACCCAAGCCAGTTCTGACTTGAGCCTGCCTTGTGGTTAATTAAGTGATAAACTTGTGTAGATCGATGAGTCACAAATTTAACTCTTGGAACCCAAAAAAACATGTGGTCTTTTATTCTCCAAGAGTATACATGCTAAGGTTGTCTCTTACCGCAGTATCCGGCGTTGCCCTCTTCTATGCATAGGGTCAATATAATCCAGGCCAATACATATTATTAAAATATACAGATGATGCGTCTGAATTATGGCTTTCTAGCTGCAGTATTAAGCCAACCCAGCAGAGAAACTGGTCTACCGAGCAGAGAACAGGTGGTGCTGGTCTTTTAGATCCAACCGGATGACTTTGACTGCTGGTCCGTTCTACTAGCAGCAGGGATCAGATCCACCAGCCAGTTAACAGATGCTGATGAATTCATACTACCAGCAGGGAACATTTTGCTACTTTAGATTTACAAGGGAACTGAATTACACACACTTTTAAAAGTCACAATCTTTAATCAAATGCAATTTACTACCACAAACAAAACATTCTTAAACTCACATCAGAATTGTTTTTTACTCACATTCTATTGTTCATTCCCACTTTTATTACAAAGAATCCTAGGAGATTTTAACATTATCCAAGCAAACGGTAAAAAAATCTAGGACCTGCCAGCTTAGCAATGGAAATTTGGGGACTTCAAACATCAGTCTATGGCATTAGTCTTGATATCTAACAGCAGGTGGATGTCCTTTGGTCTTGGTCTTGAGGCTCTTGATGCACAGGATGCTTAGGTTCTCGTGTCTGAAGACTTGTCACTGTTTTATCAAAAAGAGAGAGAGACAAAGTCATTAGATTTGACATGGGTTTTAATAGTTTTATTATCTGACTTAGATCCAATACTTACTGTGGTTTCAGATACACCTATCGTCAGACTTGTATGGGCTGGGCATATTAAGTTCCAGCCAACAGTTATAGGCGGGAGGTAATTGCAATGCCATCGCCCCCAGCCTTGACAAACCTTGAGGTATAGAGGTTTAAACATCCTTCTCAACAGGGTCTGTGTTTGTTTAAAAGGTACTAGGTGTGACATTATCTAAACACTCATCTACTCCATAGTACTCTTGAAATTCCTAGGACCAATTTTCAGTTACTCTTGTAGCTTTAGCTATTTATCAACTTTTTCAAGTTCTTGGAAGGACTCCTTCCACCTTATTCATATCTAGCTAATGTTCGCTTAATACTTAAATTCCATTTTCTTTCCTTTTCATTTTGTGCCTGATCATGTAATTTTTTTCAAGTATAAATCAGCTGTGTTAGTGGTGTTTTTTAGATTAGACAGATTAAATCCCTAATCTTTTTTCTCTTATGCCAATCTGAGTTTTTTTTTTGAAGGTACAATATTTTTGTGATTTCTATTGTTTTAACAGAATGCTGATATGCATGGTGATTCTTTAATGTAACATTCATTATATAATCTATTAAGATTATTATTCATATGGATTAAGATCATATTAATTTTAGGAATCACACATCAGGGGACTATTTTGTACCTTAGGAGAAATCCCCATCATAGCAACTAATTCTAGCAAGCATTAGAAAACACCAAGCACCATCCATTATAACGCATGTAGTCCAAACCATAAATTTCCCTTATACCTTGTACATCTTCCTCTCCAAGTCTTGTTTTTTGCCGCATGTTACGACTATACAACCCATCGGATCTTCGTGTGTACTATATGCTGTTGGTTAGTAGGGTTTTTTAAATTTATGAACTTTAAACGCAGAATTACCATGGCCTTATCATCATCTGTCTTAATCATTACATTCCCTAGCAAAAATGTCCCAATTGTGAATAATTTGTAAGCATACTTACTTCTTTCTGTCAAATTGGTAGGTTTGCTGATTGTTATAGTTCCATCTTTCGTCCTGGTCTTCTTCTCAAATCTGTTAATCCTAAGGAGAGCTTTGCCATTGCCACTTTCAAGTCCTATTCCTTTCCATCTCCATACTGATCAAACCTGGTCAATAGGTCTTCATAAGCTCATATCTTGATCTGGTTCATATCTCAGATCTACTCAAAAAGAATGCAAAAACACATTCCATTTTTGCTGTCAGAAACGACCAGATGTCTGACGGCAAATGATGGAATTGGAACAATACTCTGTTTGATTAGAATAATTAAGCGTTGAAAAGCCAGAGCTGGAAGCAGTGAATGACAGAGCTACAACTGAAAGTAGAAATGAGTGGGGGGCCTGCTGCAGCAGCTTTCACACCATAAACTCATGACCATTCTGAACACCAAGTTCAAAGTGACCTTAGTTTGTTTATACAGGCCAATTCAAAAGTCATTGATTCAAGGACCACCTCGTGTTTTTAATGCCAAGGGTAACTTATGTGACCACGAAGTGGGAAGTGCTCTTAGCAAAATTCAGGTTTGATGTATTCATCTGTCTGGCCTTGCCTGCATTGATTCAAATGGTCTAGAATCTTCTGTATGAAACCTGTCATAACCATTTATGTTAAGCTTCTTCCTTATGTCACAGAGAATTCTGGGGGTAAACTACTGTTTTTGAGCTTGTTATTCTTCCTCATCTTCTTGATTATTCATTACACACCAAACCTAGCCTTATCTGCCCATCCAATTATATATTGCATCATCATAAGGATGAAAATCGGGCATATGCATACTTCTTAGGTTGAGACTGAAGCAACCAAGGTTCTTCACCATATTTCTCACCTTTTGTCACAGCAACATTGATTCATCAAGAGAGACAGGAGGTTGAACTTTTGTATTTCCTTTGCAATCTTTTTCCACCAAACTCTTTGGAACTGTTTCCCTTGCTGTACAATCCTCCTAAGTTTATGATATAGCATTCTGTATCCAATTATCACTTCTTTCATAGCCCTATCTTATATTTGATCCTTCGCAAGCCAATAAGGAAATTTTGCTTTATTGGCCAGAGATAGTGGCTGTTTGGAAACTGTTGAACTTGTTGGGCTGGACATTGTTAGGGTACTGTTGACCAGTTTGGTTGGTCTGAGTAGGTTGAGTCTGTTGAAAGTGAACAGCTGGTTTGTGGAAAAGATAGTGTGATTTGTGTTGTGAGGAAAGCGGTTGTGAGTAAGAAGTTTGACAGTTGTATGTAGGTATTGGTTGTGTGGGTTCAGAGGTATGAAGATTTTGAGGATCATCCTTGAGGTAAACGAAGGTGTGAAGCAGATGGATTAGGGTTAGGATAAGTGAATGTTGACTGAGTAGGTATAGAAGGCATAGGTTTTCTGAAATGGTAAATCGGTTTCGAGTATAAGAAACAAAGTTTTGTTGTGGACTGTGGTATCGAGTGCAGTCTTCTTTTTCAAGAGGCTCTTCCAGGACTGATACCCACTTGATAGGATCTAGAACTAGATAGATCTTCTAGCCTTCGTGGTTTTTATAAACAACTTAAGTAGTCCCACAAGTTCATAGTGAGATGACTCTAACAATTGTTTAGGCGGGCGGAGGAGGGAAACTAAACAATGCAGTATAAAGAAGAACAAATAAAAACAATGTTTCCTTTATGGATCATTTTCTTTTGTATAATATATTGTTTTTGTTATTCGTAAATTCGGTACCAAACCACTAATGCTAATGGTTTCTTTTTATAGAGTAGAACACTTAATTGCTAAACTAGATTACTTTTAAATTGCGTAAGAGATATACAATCAATCTCTGTTCCTCAAAAAGTGAGTAATATCAATCTCTTCCTATTTTATCTCTTTCCTATCTTTATGAGATTACTCTAGAATATATCTAACATTCCTGCATATAACTGAAATCTAATCCTATATAAATAAGTTCAGCAGGATTCTATATCTTGTCAGCGAATGGAGAACATGACCAGCTAGAAGGAAAAATACATCTGCATAAATCTCTTCATATGCCGCCAAGCAGTATCGAACATCTCTAACAGCAGAAATGACTACCTTAGTCGTTTTCATAATTCCCATTTAAAGGGCTTTGATATTTGGGAAAGGAAGTCAATCGAGTATTACTTAGGCATTAGTCAAGTAGTGGCAGCTCTGTGATTGTCATTTCTTGATGCATTGTTTCCTTTAATTTTGGCTTCATTATTGATCTATTTGTGTGTGACTAATAACTGTCCCTATATCTTGGTTTTCTTTGGGATTATATATCTTGGACACTCTCATACTTGGTTGTCCCTCTGGAAGATCACTTGTGGAGAGTTACAAGGGGTGAGCGGGCGGATGCAGGGGGGGGAGCGCTCGAGCTATATTATCCTCTATTTCACATAAAGTATTCACTATTTTTAATAAACCATCCCAACCACAATGATACTAACAAAAACCAAACAAAACACTTCTTAAATAAAAACACACAAAAAAATTAAGCATAGAAACAAATAATATACCTAATAATTCACCCATTTATATTCACTAAACCACTTACCCACATCCTCCCTCCACTCTCCTCGCATACACCTGCCCCTCAATCACATCACAACCCCCACATCCCCCCTCCCTTCAGTCCCATCACACATCCTCCCCCCCCCCCCCCCCTCCCCCACCCCCACTCCACCCAATAACCCCCCCCATCTCGTAACCCTACTCCTCCCCCCCGACCACCCTCACCAAACCCCACACTCCCACCCCCACACACGATACCCCTCCCAACACCATACCCGCACATGTTATTCCCAATACCCAAAAGAAATATACAAATTGTTATCTAATATTATACTCATCCCCCCCCCACTCCTACCCACCCCCCCAACCAGACACCCGCATCACCCAAACAAAACCTATAACAGTCGCAACTTAAACCTACTAACCCACCACATCATGCAACCGTCCATATACGAACACTACATCCCACCCGTCTATTCCCCGAATAATAACAACAAATAATTACACCAAACCCCAACCCCCCCACCCCTCCCACACCCTCCCACATCAGATCCCACACACCTCTTGTCAACACTCCACCTCCAACATTCTAATCACCCCACCCTCACCCCCCCTCCACTGGGCCATACAAAATAGATAATCATACTCTAATTAACAGATCTATAATATGAAGAAAAGAGCAGGAATAAACGTGAAAATGGACCGTTTAGACACTTAGTAAGTCACTTTTAGATAGTGAAGGTTCCAACTCGCTCTACAAACCTATGGTTTTGAAGACGAAAACAACGCTATGCAAAAAGATAGGTATCGAGTATATGTATCTACGATCAGTTTACGAGGCTATTAAATTACACACCTTGAAGCAGAATCAAGCACTGGTAATTTTTCACTAATCGATGTTGACCACGCCTAACAACACGAAGGAAAAAGGAGATAAGCAAAGAAGCATTAGAGTGAGAAACCCTCCGGTAGGTTAAGTGATAAGGATGACAGATTCCCTCAGCTAAGATGTGGATGTAGAAGAAAGGTAGAAAGGATCGTTGTTAATGACAATTCGACCATTTACGAAATCTCAAATTGGTTGATAGTAGGATAAAGCGGGTGCCTGTTCCTGCATTGCTGTTATAAGAGATAGGAGCTATGCTCGAAAAAGAATATTCCGTTCGCATCTAATTCTGTTGTTTCACGTGGACTACGTGACATGACGGGAATCCCTAGGACCATTACTGGTATAGGCAGGGAAAAACCCTTTTAACAGAGCATAAGCTGTGAGATGAATATTCAGCACATCAAAGACCTATCATGCAATAAGATAACGTTAGACTAGGTCAATCGTTATGAGCAAACGAATTGCAAACCCCTAATGTGTTGGGCAGCATTGCAAAGAGAGGTAGGACTGAGCTGTGCGAGGGCAGGGGAAAAGGATTCTACAAATAAAAGTAAAAAGACTCAGACCGTGGGGTAGCCACAATATATTGTTGATGAAAGAAAAGGATGGGGGATGGGAGATGTGCATAGATTCACAGACATAAGCAAAGCTGTCGCATAAGACTATTACCCATACCAGGATTGACTGAAAAGGTGGAATCTCTCTTCAGGATTACGATTGAAGAGTTTCCTGGATGCTCTTACAAAGGCTACCATAAATACAAATGGCCAAGGAGACAGAAGAGGGGGGGGGAATCAACATTTCTTCGCATGGAGAGGAGACTGGTATTTTTGCTAGCAAAAAAGAATGCCTCTGTGCTAAAAAAATGCATAGGAGGGCCAATTATCAAAGATTGGTAGAGATAGAAGGAGTGTATTCTCACTTGAACTATCATCACTCGGATGAACCTGGGAAGATTGTATGTGATGACATGGTATTCAAGAGCATTTCTAAAGAAAGACATGTTGAAAGGGAGCTATTCAAGAGACCGTTCAACAGATTCAGATCTATAACATGAAGCTTCAACCTCAAAAAAGGTGTTCTTTCGGCCGTGTCCAAAAAAATGTTCGTTCCTAGGGACATCTCATCACCAAAACAGGAATACAAACCTCATCCTCAAAAGTCAAGGCATAATAACGAGTTAGATCCACCAAATATGCTCAAGGCGTGCAGAAGCCTCAACGGGGAAGCTGTGTTGTGCAATGAGAGCACTTAGCTTGAGTTCTCTGCAGATACGGGTTATCATTGGACTTCAAGATAGTCACATCTTCTTTGAAGCACTCAAGAGTGTGTGTTCTACAGACAAGGAAATTTACGATGTGACTGCGGATGCAGAGAAGTAAAGATTTTCTAAAAGATGAAAGGAACATACCTGGAAATACTAATAACCAACACTTTACTTCGCCTCCATCAGTCCAAAAGAGCGATAGTGTTTAGGTTAATGTATTTCTTTTATGCAGCTCCGAATCGAAGGAATATGCATAGTTAATGGTGTGTTGTTTCAGTCGTAGAGACAAAGTAAGAAAGGGACAAAACGTAGCGTTACTTTATCTTGTTGTGAAAGATTAGGGCTAGTATTACAAGGGGTGCAACTCAACTATCCAAGATCGGAGAAGCTCATATTAGCCCTCGTATATGCTGCAAGAAGACTCCAAAGGTATTTTCAAGCACACCTCACCCGAGTGTTGACTGACGCTCCCTCGAAAGCAAGCTCTCACAAGTCCTAAAAAATCAGGATGAATAGCTAAATAGGCCATTGAACTAGGGGAGCATGACATCGAGTTCAAGGGACGTGACTCTGTCAAAAAAATAGATACCAAATGATTTTCTCATTAAAATGCCCTCAAAATAGGACGACAAGATAAAGACCAACAAGGTAGAATCTAAAAAAGAAGGTCCAAAGCTGGAAAACATATGGAAGCTATACACTGACGGAGCCTCAAGCTATGATGGCTCAGGCGCTGGATTGATGCTTATCAGCCTCGAGGGAAAGGAATACACGTACGCTTTGCGGTTGAATTTGAGACCACGAATAACAAAGCAGAGTACGAAGAACTGCTAGCAGGCCTGCGAATAGAAGAAGAAATGGAAATCAAAAGCCTAGCCATCTTCGTAGATTCCTAGCTAATAGTCAACCAAGTAAAGGGACTCTTTGAGGCCATGCAGCCTGCAATAAAGCAATATTTAGAAAGGATGAAAGAGGTCTTGATGGGTTTTGATACTTACTCGATAGAGCACATTCAAAGAAACCAAAACAAGAAAGTTGACAAGCTAAACAAGTTAGCTTTGATGACCTTCGAACATCTCACCAAAGAGGTGTTGGTAGAAGTCTTAGCAAATAGGTCCATAAATGACAAAGAAATGTCAACGATCGCAGCAGAGATAGAAGAAAATTGGATGACTCCCATCTATGAGTACTTGATAAGTAGCATACTACTAGAGGATCCGAAAGAAGCCAGGAAAGTCAGAATCAAAGCTCCATAATACAGGCTGATCAAAGGAAACCTATATAAAAAGTATTTCTTAACACCGTGGCTTAGCTGCATCGACCCTTTACTGGCTAAAAGCATTATCAAATAGATACATGAAGGATCCTGCAGATTTAATGCGGAGCCTCGCTCAATGGTAGTTAAAGTTACAAAACAGGGCTACTACTAGCCATCGATGTACAAGGACGCTGAAAAAATGATCCAAGATTGTACACAATGTCAAGCATACTTTACGATAACAAGGGCACCAAACAATGATGCAATAATAGTCAACAATGCATGGCCATTTAGTCATTAGGGAATCAGTATTTTGGGACCCCTACTGATAACGCTCTAAATATACATTAAATATCCCTTAGAAATGCAAGAAATATATGTACTAACGCAATAAATATTGCAAGAATTGGTCGTTTGTTATGTAAATGTTGTTTCAGGACTAAAAGTGGAAGAAAGGACTTAACGTGCAAAGAATTTGGTTAATTACAACTAACAATCGTCAAAATAAGAATCTAGAAAGGGACTATTAAAGTTAGAGGAACAAGTGCGCTGGTTTTATTACCAAGTGCGGCGCATTTGACAGCGTGATTTAATGCAAGCCATTTATTAGGGATGTGCGGCGCACTTTTATGTAAGTGCGGCGCACTTTCTGTGTCAGTTACTAAAAAAATCATAAATGGTGCAACTTTTGAGTTGCCCAATCATCACTATAAAATGGAGCACGATTTGGAGAAGAAATATATCACTCACAACAACAACAATCAGTTTAATAAATGCTTTCAATCATTCTCCAAGAATTGGAGTAAGTTCTTAGGAAGATTTGAAGGGTAAAACCTTCATCTTCATCTTTTTTGGGTAAAGAGCAAGTGAAGTTTCATTATTTCAGAAGTTGGAGGTGCTAGACATCGGTTATATCTTTGTTCTATGAAGAAATTGTTAGATTGGATCTTTGTTCTTGAAATTTGGTAAAGAAACATGTTTCCATCTTTTTATAAAATGAATTTTGGATCTATCTTACTTGTTAAATGTATTGTTATTATGATAGTTGAGTAGTTTAACATGTTTGGTTAGGAACTATATAAATATTATGGATCAAACTTGATTCTTTGAATGAATTTTTGATGTGAAGAATATGAGCTTGATGTTCTTGGACTTAGATACTTTAATCTTTGTTTGATCACCATTCATTACGGATATAGGTCGAAAGACTCCGAATTAAATAGTTGATTTTCAAGTTGTTTGTCTATGACAACTGGACCTTAGCCTTGTGAGGATTGGCTAAGGAAACGAACATTAACCCAAGTACAAAAAGGTTTAACGCTAAACTACATGTCTAACGAACTTGGTTTAGCAAGCTTATATTACTCATCATCAAACACGGATCACACTTAAAGCATTTTCATGTTTAAAAATAAAGGCCGAAAGGGTTTTTCATTATGAATAATAGACGATCTTTTTAAGCAACTAAACATTCTTAAATTGATTATAACTACATCCGTGAATCATTCATCTACTTAAGTTTATCTATAATATTTCTTGTTTCTTAACCAAACATGCCTTTTAATTAAATTAGACCATTATCTTTAGACCCGTGACAATCTACAAGATAATCTTTTTTTGCGTAATATTATCGAATTTATCTTAGAATTGCCAATCCTCTGTGGAACGACCTGACTTACCTACAATACTATATTACAAACGAGGGTTATACTTTACCCGTGTGTTTCCATATAATTGTTCGGTATTTTCAGTCTTATAAATTTAAAGCTTTTGAAACACATCAAAGTTTTTGGCGCCATTGCCGGGGATTGAAAACATTTTTTTGATAAAGTTATTTTAATATTACAACCTGAATTTTCAAAAATTGCCGTACCGTTTTCTGGCAAACAGAAACCATTTTATTGTTACTACTTCCGGAAGTGCGCCGCACTTATTCAAAGTCCGCCGCATTTGTCTTGTTAATTGAGAAAAGAAGTCTAAATTAAAAGTGACTTGACCATAAAAAAACCAAAAACCTCATAATCTATAATTTAATGAAGAATATAATTTCAATATTGATAATTGTTAAATTTATATATCACTTGTGTTTAAAAGTGGAAAAAGAAAAAAACATTTTCTTATTAGCTTATTTGGTTAATTGTCTACCTAATTGCTTATGTTCCTTATTTGTTAAATGCCTCTTTAAGAAATTCATGATAGCTAGTTTAAGTCTTTTTGATAAAGTTGTGCAAGTGAAAAATTCAACAAAAATCAGATATAAAATTGCCAGAAGTGCGCCGCACTCATTCTATAGTGCACCGGTGTTTCTAGAAAATAAAGAAGAATTATTGACTTTTCAGAAAGTGCGACGTACTTTTCCAACAAACCGTCGTACTTTTTTGTCTAAACCAAATTAGAAGACCCAAAACTAAAATTTTGCAAAGGGATTGTTTGAAATAGAGATTGTTATGTGTTTATTAATATTGTGTAAGTGTAGGAAGTTGCTTATATATGCTCTAACTAACCTACTAATATTTAATTTGATATTATGTTGTTTTAAAAGTAATATGGACTCGAGTATGGGAAAGATATGCCTAGAAAAGGACATGATTGAGATCTTTAGTGACCAAAACGAAGGGTCAGGAGATTAGGATTCACCTGATTACAAAGATACAACAGGAAGTCGAGAAAAAAAAGAAACTGAAGCTTTGGTCTTTCATAAAATGTACACTGAAGAAGATAGTGATCGATATATTGCATAATGTTTTGTGAATGGTTTATATGCATCAGATGGAGAGATCAATTTGGAAATGAATGATAACTTAATCTCAAACGACTACGCAGTCAAACCTTGTCTTGAGTATGAGGTTAGGAAGGGAAAGAAGTTGGTTAAAAAGGAATTGATGGTGTTACTACGTGGGGAAGTTTACTTTGCTAAATTCATCATAAATCATGAAGAAGACGAATTTGAGCCAGGATTAATTTTTGGAAGATCATTCTTGCGTTCTGCCAATGTAGTGGTAAAAGAAGGCACTATTACAATACAACCTGACTTTGACCCTTTTCTTTTAAGCAGTAATGAAGAAGGTAACCTAAACCTTGATAACTTAGAAGAATTGCTTGACTTTGACATTGATGAGGTACCATAAACAGAGACCGATCTTCCACCATTGGTATGCAAAATTGGCAAAGGAAGTAGGAATAAAAAGAAAATATTAGAGAACATCATGTACTTTAATGGTGTTGGACCATCTTCATCCATTGGAACACCCTTAACCCAAGAGGAAGCAGAAAGAAGGGCACTTACCCACAGTATCAGTATGAGGTATGAAATCCTAGAAGAAGTGAGTCCGGTAATAGAAACATTGGCCTATAGTGACAAATACAAAAAGTTATTAGATGAAATCTGGGCCGACAAAGTCAAATTAGATAGAAAGATTAAACCCGAAGAAGAAAGAGCAATGGTGAAAGTGAAAGGGCAGATACTTAAGGAAAAAAAGATCCAGGGGCATTTCTATTTCCAATTAGGTTGGAAGGCCGAATCAATGAAAACGCTCTCGCTGATACATGATCTGACACTAACACCATGCCATACAGTATCTACGAACAGCTGGGTAGAGATGATATCATGAAAGAAGAAAGAAACATAACAATGATTAACTATACACAAGCTGAAGTAATTGGTCGGCTAGTAAATGTACTATGTCAAGTTGGATTCACCACTCTGTTTGCCAAGTTCTTAATTTTGGAAATACCTGTAGATCAAGACGCACCTATCGTAGTGGGTCGTGGATTCCTTGATACAATTGGAGGCAACATTTAAATTCTAAATAGGATATTTACTACTTTTGATGGGCTCACTCGCCAAACGTTTAGAGAAGCTAGATCAGAAAAAATCAGAATTGCTGAGAGTGACTCAGATGACGAGGAAGATTATGTGATTAAGAGGAATGAAATGGGGACACCAATTTACAACTCAAGACCAATCGGATACCAAAACAATACCAACCCTGCTAAAAACATAACCTTGCCAACCCTTAAATCAGTAATAAACCCTTTCAGAAAAATCAGCGTGTGGAAAAAGGCTATAAGTTTCCTAGGATTACTCCCTACTAAACTAAGAGATATTGAATGGAAGCCCGATTACAAATTATGCTATTCTAATCCCGAGTTAGCAACTGGGCAGTGGAAAACTGAGATTCGTTTGATCGATCCCTATGGAAATATCTACATGCATGCTTTTGTGACAAAACCCACAAAAAGGAAATAATCTAAATATCACAAATTGAGTGACATAATGTCACCAAACTGGTTCGTCGAGTAAACTTTGGAAGGAGGAATAAGGGAGAAAGAGTTTATGCACTCTCAAAATAATGTTTATCGTACTTTAATCTTACTTTTTGTCGTATGCATATCTAAATAAAATAAATTGTATTAAATCTATTATGGATTATACTTTGATGTATGGGGACTACCCTGATATTAATAAATGAAGATTTTGGTAGACTAATTTACATTTCAGTTATTATAATTAATTTAAAAAAATATTATATATATTTATATTATTATTTATATATATATAATAGATATATATTTATTTTATATATATATTTATATATATATAACTATTTATATATATATATATATATATATATAGAAGAGAGTAGAGAGGATGGAGTATGAGATGGAGAGAGAGAAAGAGAGAGAGAAAGAGGGCCAAGTTCGCCGTACTTGGATATAAGTGCGCCGCACTTTTCAGTTATTTCAGGAACAAAAAGCTTACAAAAGAAGTTTTAAACTCATTATATAAAAAAACACACTCAAAAACTTAGACACCGCCGGGTTTCTAACCAAAATCAAAGAAAAGATTCAAAAAATCAATCCATCAAATTCTTAATCATGCCAAGGGTATGTTTATTTTATTCATTACTATTTCTTATCATTAAATCGATTATAATTATGTGTTTAGGGTTTATATGAATTAAGTTTGAAAAAATTATGAAATTATGCCAATAGAGTTTGAATAGGACTAGGATTATGCCTTGTTATTAAGAATTAAGAGATTCTATCAGAAACCCTTGAATAAATCCAGGTTTAACTATTTAGAATTAGTGTTTGGATTGTGATAAAACTATTAAGAACTCGTTTTGATTAAAACAGAGCAGGAAGTGCGCCGGTTTTAGTTTGAAAACTGCCGCACTTACTTGATTATTTGAAAACCACCGCACTTGTATATAAGTGCGCCGCGCTTTTTATCACAGAAAGTAACAGAATGTCTGTAAGGTGATCAAAACATAACCAACAATGCTAAATCTTGTCTAACTTAATTATATATCATGCCTTTGGTTGATTTGTGATGTGTAGACTTCAGGAGCATATGATCATGAGGCCGGGTCATCATGTGCCAAATGCTCTAGAAATGTTGAAACCATGGAAGAAGCATTACTTCCAGATGTTCACCATGAATTCTTGGAATGGAGAGGTTGTAGTAGAGAAGCAAAGTCTCGTTATAACTCTAGGTTGGCAACTTTGCTCCCAAAACTCATTTACTCGCCGCAAATCATGGATTGACAGTTGTTACACCAAATTGGTTGTGAGGACGAGATTGATTAAATGTTAAAAATTAGTTTGAAGGAAGCTCAAACCGAAGAGGAGGTATTATTTTTTGTGGCTTGGGTAAGGGCTTTTAACATCCGTGAGCCTATTTATCCAGAAATTTGAAAGAGTTCTATGCTACTTATGAGTAGGGGTGTTCAAAAAAACCGTGAGACCGACGAACCGAGTTGAACCTCTCAATCCGAAACCGAAAAAATCCGAAACCGAAGAAACTGAAACCGAAAAAAAAACCAAAACCGAAAAAACCCGCTTATAATGGTTCGGTTTCGGTTTTTACTTTTAGATATCCGCGGTTAACCGAACCAAACCGTGCATATTATACATGATTATTTTCTAACTAATATTCAAATAATTGTACAAGTATTAACCAATTATTGCAATACTTTTATTGTATAACGACTTTTTCGCTCGTAAAGTAAACATTTTTAAAAATCTATGTGTGAAAATTGATTAATGTGATCGTAATCTATAACGTCGAGTAATATTTTTTGTTAATACGTTATATATGAGTATTTGAATGCAATTATTGTAACGAAATACTTAAGTTTTATATGACTTTTAAATTCAATGTTATTTAATTTTACTAGAAATACATTTTATGTTCTAGACTATGTAATTTTTTATACGGTTAAACTCTATTAAACGTCAAAAACAGTTAACCGTGACCTGAACCGCGGGTAACCGCTCACTTTGGGTACCCGCATGTTCGGTTACCCGCCTAGTACGGTTCGGCGACGGATAGTAAAATTAATTACCCGCCCCGCGACGGATAGTTTAAATCTTCCAACTAACCAAACCGAACCGCCCCGTGAACACCCCTACTTATGAGTTTGATGAATTATGTGTGGATAATGAATTATAGTCAAAAAAGATAATCAGTTTTAGACTAGAAGGACGTGCTCATAGTCTAACTTTGTTGGAATTTGCTAGGAGATTGGGATTGTATCATGATGACGAATTAGAAGAAGAAGGTTTTGATACTTATTTTCAAGGAGGTTTAAGAAGTAATGAAAAATTTAATGCTAGAGAATATCGGGAAAGGATTAGCCTAGACAGGGACTTACATTTATCTAGGAGCTCAATCACTTCTGTTCGATTCTCGATTCTCAGAGTGTTGCATAAAATGATCACTTACGGATTATGTCAGAGGACAACTGGATATGAGAAGATTAAGAGGAATGATCTGTGGTTGTTGAGTATGTTTGAGGATAGACATCAAAATGGGTATGAAAATGTGGCTTGGGTGATTGCAAAATGGATGAAAAGGAAAGGAGCTGGAATTCAGAAGGATAACTAGATTTGTTGTGGTCAGTTCATTTCAAAGATTGCTAGGAAGAGCAGAGTTTTGATTGAAGAGATAATACGTTGCCTGAGCACTATGGTTTACTGCAGAGATTTAGACAGGACTACCCTAAGAGAGTTGATCGACTCTAAGGATAGATTGATTCCTGATATTCCGGTTGATGATGTACCGAGAGTTGCGGCCCAGAGAGCTCCGAGAGTTCAGCGAGCTTCGATGCATGATTTATATGAGCGCATGGGTAGCATGGAGATCAGATAGGAGGCGATAGAGAGGATGGAGTACAGACAAGCATATCACTGGGATAAGTACCAGGGTGTCTTTGAGTACATGGCAGGAGTTTATAATGTTCTGTTACAGGGTGCTTACAACCCACCTGGTTATGCTCAGCCCTAATACGACCAGTACTACCAGCAGTATTATCCATAACAACCACCACAGCAGCAACATGATGATGAAGAGGACGAGTAGTGTTGGATGACACAAGTTGGATATGTGATTGTGTGTGTTTCGACACACGTGTTTCAAAAACAATATTATTATTATGTGTAAATGCCTTTGTTGGCATTAAAAATAATATTTTAAAATTTATTAATTAATTAGAATAATTATTATTATGCATATGTTTTGGAATATGTGTAATTGAAACAAGAAAAGGAGATGAAAAAGACGAACGCAAACAAGAGTTTTAAAGGATACGCAATGCAAAAAGTATATTTCACTTTCCCTATCTATCTTTTCTCTATAATCTTTCGCATTAGGGGCAATGCTCATATTAAGTATGGGGGGAGATAACCTAGAAAAGTAAAAACATTTAAAACCATAATATAAAATTTTTATGATCATAAGCAATCTAACTCGAGATGGATAACGTTACTAGCATATTATGCCACCAATTAAAAAGTGAGGTTCGCCCTTAGAGTTTAAGATTTTGGGTATCAATCTTTGATACCCAAGATAATTGATGCCTTTAGCCTGTTCGAGTTAGGGTTTGATTGTAGTCATATATGTCTATTCCGCCGTTACGGATGTGTATGTATGGTCTTTGTCGCTTTTTCTAGAACAGTGGTATCGGTTGAAAATTATGAGTGTGCCAATGATTTGTAAAATATTTAAACTTGTGCTTGAAATCTTTTCGAGACCGCAGTAAGATCATGCTTGCGTGATATAAACATTTTTCTGATTAAGAGGTATTATTAAAATAGAAAATATAAATGAATTACTTTGTTGAAAAAACTTTTTAATTAAATCATATGAAATTTTATCCGTTCAAAGTGTTGCGCGTATCTGCAAGTGTTCTTATCATAAGTAAGGGGGGAAACAAGTTCCCCCAAAATCTCCAAGAATGTTTAAAAAAAAGTATGAATATCTGAATATCACCAAAAAGAAGAAGTTCGATGGAATGAACAGATAAGATGGATTGTTATTTAATTATAAACTCTTTTCAACAAAACAAACCCAAAACTTACTAGTATCCTCTTTCGAAGATAATGTTCGGTGCTTATGCCATGTCGGTGGAGTTTAGTTTCTAGTATAAGCTCATGGTAATTTGTACATTTCATGACTGCACGTTTGAGTGACTCCCATTTATTACCCTTTTCACTAAATTAAGCGTGAGTGAAAAATAAAACTTATCTGAAATTTCGTGAGTTGCTTTGTCGCGTTATCTATGCTTATGGTTTCTAAACTGATACAACGAAATTCTTTAGCTTTGATTGCTTGAGGGCAAGCAATAAGCTAAGTATGGGTGAATTTGATAACGCTTCAAATATACATTAAATATCCCTTAGAAATGCAAGAAATATGTGTACTAACGTAATAAATATTGCAAGAATTTGCTGTTTGTTATGTAAATGTTGTTTCAGGACTAAAAGTGGAAGAAAGGACTTAACGTGCAAAGAATTTGGTTAATTACAACTAACAATCGTCCAAAGAAGAATCTAGAAAGGGACTATTGAAGTCAGAGGCACAAGTGCGCCTGTTTTATTACCAAGTGCGGCGTAATTGACAACGTGATTTAATGCAAGCCATTTATTAGGGATGTGCGGCGCACTTTCTGTGTCAGTTACTAAAAAAATCATAAATGGTACAACTTTTGAGTTACCCAATCATCACTATAAAATGGAGCACGATTTGGAGAAGAAATATATCACTTACAACAACAATAATCACTTTAATAAACACTTTCAATCACGTTAACCTTTATCTTCATCTTTTTCGGGTAAAAGAGCAAGTGAAGTTCAGTTATTTCAGAAGTTAGAGGTGCTAGAAATCAGTTATATCTTTGTTCTAAGAAGAAATTGTTAGATTGGATCTTTGTTCTTGAAATTTGGTAAAGAAACATGTTTCCATCTTTTTATAAAATGAATTTTGGATCTATCTTACTTGTTAAATGTATTGTTATTATGATAGTTGAGTAGTTTAACATGTTTGATTAGGAACTATATAAATATTATAGATCAAACTTGATTCTTTGAATGAATTTTTGATGTGAAGAATATGAGCTTGATGTTCTTGGACTTGGATCCTTTAATCTTCGTTTGATCACCATTCATTACGGATATAGGTCAAAAGACTCCGGATTAAATAGTTGATTCCAAGTTGTTTGTCCATGACAACTGGACCTTAGCCTTGTGAGGATTAGCTAAGGAAACGAACATTAACCCAAGTACAAAAAGGTTTAACGCTAAACCACATGTCTAACAAACTTGGTTTAGTAAGCTTATATTACTCATCATCAAACACGGATCACACTTAAAGCATTTTCATGATTACAAATAAAGACCGAAAGGGTTTTTCATTATGAATAATAGACGATCTTTTTAAGTAACTAAACATTCTTAAATTGATTATAACTACATCCGTGAATCATTCATCTACTTAAGTTTATCTATAATATTTCTTGTTTCTTAACCAAACATGCCTTTTAATTGAATTAGGCCATTATCTTTAGACCCGTGACAATCTACAAGATAATCTTTTTCTTCGTAATATTATCGACTTTATCTTAGAATTGCCAATCCCCTATGGAACGACCTGACTTACCTACAATACTATATTACAAACGAGGGTTATACTTTACCCATGTGTTTCCATATAATTGTTCGGTATTTTTAGTCTTATAAATTTAAAGCTTTTGAAACACATCACCTATCAACGGCCTCAAGAAGTCTAAAGTTCCTAGCCATAGCTGTCAAACACTCCACCAAACAGGAAGACGCAAAACCTCTAACCACAACAAATGGAAGACATGCAAAAAAATTTGTATGGGAACACGTCATATGCAGGTTTGGAGTACCTTAAATAATCACCTCGAAGAACAAAAATCAGTTTACAAAAGGTATCTTCGCAGACTTCTGCAAAGGATTAAAAATAACGCAATCTTTCTTCCCTATCATAGAGCACGTGGAAATAATGAATCACATCGAGAAGCAGCTAGTTCGAAGTCAACAAGGATGGGTAGATGACCTAGCCTGAGTCCTTTGGGTACACAGGCTTTGCCAAGAAATAGCCATAATGAAACACCGTTCACCTTGACTTATAGTTCAGAGGCTATAATTCTAACAGCTGCGAGCCTTACCCCTGAAAGCGAAGGATCCATAACAAGGGAAAAGGCTAAGAGAAAGGAGGGTAAAGAAAGAGAGATAGCCTTAATTGAAGAGGCTTACTACCAAAACAAGCTTTAAAAGTATCATCATACAAAGAGTAACCGTTCCACGTTCAAACTAGGAGACTTCGTCCTACTATCACAAAGCAACAAAGATAGTCAACAAATGTGGAAAGGACCTCACATCGTAAAAAGAGTATACGAAGGAGAGCTTTATAAAATAACAGATGCCTCCGACTATTCGTTGGTCCAAACAGCAAAAGGAACAAGTCTCTGTAAGTTTTATATATGAAGTTTACAACTCATAGTTTTTCAAGGCATTTTTTAGACTATTTTCTTGTCAGAGGGATAGTTACACAGTGTAGCAAACTAGTGTTCATAAGCAAAATGATGTAAATCTTATGGAGGGATAATATCCAAAGCCAATCACAAGGGTTGACAAAATTGTTTGTAAGATGGCCTACACAAACCATCAAAGGACAAAACACAAACATTATTTAAAGGTCGTAGCCTGTAGAACATAAAGAGAAATTGTTTAAAGGGTACATGCCATGCTTGGAGCCATATTATCACCAACATGGTAACCTTCAAGTAACTGGAGGAGGAGACTGTGGCTTGGAAACCAGAGCAGTAGCAGGAGTGACCTGTAGAGAAGGAGTCAATGGTGAGGGGATAGGAGTTCTTGTTGGAGCGGTCCGTTGAAGAGACTGCGACTTTTTCGAGAGCAGAGCTTCGATCGGTGTAGAGGGATCCGCTACGACTTTAGATAACAAGGGGAATGTAGCGGTTGCAAGGTCATTTCCATCCTTAGTGTGCTCTTTCTTATACAAAGACCTATAACCCTTCATCCTGGACAAGTCGAACGGCTCTTTAATCTTGGCAACCTCTTTGAAAGCAACGCACCTACCATAAAAGACAGAAGTTGATGCAACTTTTCTAACAAGACTACACAACTCATCACTATGAATCATCTCTATAGCCACATAGGGCATCGTCTTTAACACTACCTTCGCCCTATCGCATTTGACATTCTTAACCTCTTGGCGTGCGATAGCTCAGAAGCTTCTGACCTTTCCTTCTCAGCCTCCAGGGAAGCAACCTTCGGCTCCAAAGTCAAAAGGCTCACTTGATAGATTGCCCACTTTTTACTCTCTAACAGCATCCTTTTAAGACTAGCCTTGTGCTCTTTAACCTCACCAGACAAAGCAACAATTTTCTCACGAAGAACATTGACAGCTAGATTGTTGTCAAAATCCGCCATCGCAGCTTTAAACTTGGCCTTCAGGTCTTCACATTCTTTTTTTCCCTCCTCCTTCTCCTTTAACACCTCATACCCCCCTAATCGAATAGACAACCTTCAACAACTCCCAAGCCCTGCGATTCATAGCATTATCCATAACTGCTTGCCTAGCATAGCAACGATCATGAAGGTAGAGAAGTTCAACATCCAGTTAGTTGTCAATATGACTCCTCCAGACTGGAGGGGTAATGTTGGATATCTTTAAATGGCATGCATTGGCATTTTGAAGCTCGAGGCCATCTGGAAGACCTGCGAATTATTAACAAACGATAAAAAATTATGAAAACATAGGCGGAAGCAACAGATGATATTAAAAGTTAACTTCATCATCATCAAAAATGGTGAGAAAGGGAGAGTCATTTTTTGAGGAGGTAGTTTTCTGACGAGTAGCTCAGGAAGAAGAAGCACCTTG
The DNA here is from genome assembly GCA_026074375.1 of Tanacetum coccineum. NCBI lineage: Eukaryota > Viridiplantae > Streptophyta > Magnoliopsida > Asterales > Asteraceae > Tanacetum > Tanacetum coccineum. The sequence goes on from BQNB010018621.1 coordinate 36,642, forward strand.
AACCAGCATGCGCTTGACATGTGGCTTTGAAGACCTCCCTCTTATCCTACACTTCCTATCTTTTAATTTTTGCTGCAACACTGCCAGGGTGTATCACCAGTTTCTCTTGACGTATCAGAGAACAACCTGAATCAGCTATATTCTCCATAATCTATTTCGTATTCTCCTTATCTAATGGCTCGGCCTCCACAAGAGGTAGTTCGGTGTTGATAGATATGGAAGGTGAACCAATACTAAAACTGGGAGACGGCTCCTTAGAAAGGAATGACAAGTCCTTATCATCCTCAGCAAACATAAAATTCCTAAAAGCCGTTTCTGCACAAGGAAGACAAATAAATCATATATCAGCTAAGAAGAAGAGATTATTAAGAACATTGGAATAACAAATACCCTTTTCGCCAATAAAGATAGCATGTCATTGCTGACCATGCTCCCAAGAAGTTTTGAGACCAGCTAAGAAAAGGATTAGATCAGGGAAAATACGAATATTGATAGGATATCTACCAAGTTGTTAAAAGGGGGGATTTTCATGATTCATATCAGGAAGTTAGTCTTTGAAAGATTTTTTGTCTCATCTATTATCTTTAGAAAGAAGCTCAGGACAATCAACAGGAACGATGGAGTCTTAAATAAAGAAAAAGCGACCTTTCCAACCTTCGATATGAGTAATGACCTTGGGTAGAAGATTGGGTATGTGTTTTCAAGTCTTTCAGCAAAGGTCATCCACTAACCACCAAGAAACAAATTAAAGAAGCCCCTAAAAAGTTTAACAGTAGGCTCACAACCATACACTTTGCACATAACAACAAAAGTAGCAAGTTTGGCGCAACCAAAGGGATCAAGTCTGGACAAGTAAACCTTAAAGTACTAAAGAACATCACAAAAAATTAGGGAGAGGTAACCTAAGATTTGCAAGGCTAAAACAATGCATATACAGACCAACGTACCCATCAGGGGCGTCAAATATGGTCTGGTTACACTTGGGAAGCATCACTTTGTACTCAGAAGGAACGGGGTAGACAAAAAGGAAATCAAAAAACTCTTCCTTCAAAAGAACACATGTTTGTGAACGAATTATATGCATTGCACTCATAATGAACAGGAGAGGAGTAACGATCTCACCTTTTTGAACGCTTGAACAAGGCGGAGACTATGGAACTAAGAGATGCAAAAGGTAAAAAATGGTAGGGTTTTTAATTTTGGTATTTATAAGGACGAAATTTACTTTATAATCGTACACGTGTAGGGATGATAAGTTATCTGAATTTCAAACTTAGATAGGGCATGATTTGACAATCACGTTAATCGAGGCGTGACTGTTGAGTATTATCAGGCTTTGATTTAGGCTTCGATACTATTTTATTTTGAAGTCAAAAGAAATGCATCTATAGATGTATACATCATATTCAAATGGGGGATTGATGATATACTCTCCTCTCTGGCTCGAAGGCCTCCCCTTCGAGCTCGAAAGAGATCTACTCCCAATTATACCTAGAAACCTTTGAATAGTTTCTAGTGGCATAAAATCATCTTCGCGATGGTTACCAGTATGAGAATCTGCCACGTGATGACCCACACCCTTTGTGGTAAGGTCTTTGACAAAACTTAGGAAGAGGTCAGACTTGGTCAAGTCAAAACCCACGTTTTCTCTCTTTGCCAAGGCTTTCCCGCCAAGGTAGAGATCGTGGTACATTTAACCTTGTAATCCCCTAAAATTGTGGAAAACCCCTACGATCACCGGTTTATGTGCAAGTACTATGTTCCAGCCTATTTCTCATCATCTATAAATAGATGGACATGTACCTCAGGTTTGTTTACGCTCTTAACACTTACCTACATACTTTATACGTACTTATTACTCCTAAAAGCACATACATACTCTCACGCTAGAGGTGATTCGAATGGACACCTCCTGCACTTCACTAAACATAGTGTTTTTATTTTTGTTGTCACAGGTTATCTACGGCTTGACAATCAGACATCCATCCTTAAAACTCTTCGATCACTATCGAAGCCTGGTTGTGCCTATATTTGCACAATCACTACATAATAACATTTCCCTAGACGTCTACGCAAGCAATTAAGAAGCTAGTTTTCTAGAGCCTAACGCGCACATCCATCAACAAGAAGCAATAGTAAAAGGATTTACAAACTAAGTTTCATGCAATCATAAGCAAACACTAATTAATTTAGCCTAGTATGCTAATTGAAAGTAAAGAACAAATAATCAAACAATACAGAGACATATTAAAAGATTAAAGGATGAAAGATCTTTACTTTAATTAATCATGGAGTAATTGGTGGATACAAAAGGGTTATGAAACCCTAAAATTCGCCCAAAAGCTGATAAAAATCGTTCCACTAAAATACCCTATGAATTCCACACTTTAACACATAATTTAGGATTTGTATATATAAACATAAACGCGACGACGTTGCTTGTAAGTTGCGACACCGTCAGCCCACGAATCATCTTTAGGTTTCTTTTGAGTCGGCTACTTCTGACACCGTCACCAAAATCCTAACACCGTCGCTTGAGCCTCCTGACGCTGTCGCCATAGATTGTGATGCCGTCTCTAGCCATTGTGTGCTCCTTTGATATTGAAATTTGTGTAGAGTTGAATTCTTGTCCATTTCTTCCCAAATTGAGTCCAAGTCATATGTATTTCCTCCAAATGCTATCCAAGTGCTAAAAATACAAAAAGAAATGAGTAAGCACGTATTTTGAGCATATTTGCATAATTTAGGGGGTTAAATAACCCCAAAAAAGTATATAAAATGACACCTCATCATTGAACATCTAATAGATAAACACTGCCATTACTCACCTACAAGCTAACAGTCTAGTAGAGAGGGCAAACATGAGTTTAATGGAAGGAATAAAAACCAGGCTAGGAAAAGACAGGGTCGGATGGTTAATGAGCTGCCCAACGTCCTATAGGCGCATCAGACATCCCTTAAGCAAAGCAATGGAGAAACCCTGTTTAGCCTAACATACGACAGTGAAGCAGTCATCCCGGCTGAGGTAGGCATGCCCACTCATCGAACCATGATGATTAGGTAAGGTTTCAATGATGTAGAGCTCCGTTTGAACTTAGATTTATTGCAAGAAAGAAGAGAGATGGTTGCCATTCGGGAAGCCGGATACAAGACAAAGATGAAGCAGTACTATAACAAGAAGGTACAACTAACAAGTTTCAAGCTAGGGGAATTTGTTTTCCGGAAGAACAAGGTAAGCAGAGTAGAAGACCAAGGAAAACTGGGACCTAAATGGGAAGGACCATATAGAATCATGAAAGCATATCAGAATGGCTCCTACAAATTACAAATTATAAAAGATAAAGAGGTGCCTCAAACTTGGCACGCCATTAACCTTCATAAGTGTTATTTATAGAGGTTATTGTGTTTAGAATTACGAAGCATTCCAAGCTATGTAACGGTAATGACTTTTTAATGAAATACGAAGCTCCGACTCCTAGTCTTTTAGGAAGGAGTTATTTTCCAAAAACATTTTGTTAAGACATAATTCGTTACTAGATGGATCGATACCTCCGGACGAATGTATAGCATTATTTACCCCAAAAGATTTTAAGACATCAAGGATGATCCGGAGTGCGCAGCACCGAAAGGCATTATTTACCTTAAAAGATGTTAAGACATTAGGAATGAGCCGGAATGCACACCGAAAGGCACTAATTACCCTAAGAGATGTTAAGACATCATGGATGAGCCAGAGTGCACAACACCAAAAGGCATTATTTACCCTAAAAGATGTTAAGACATCAGGGATGAGGCAAAGTGTACAACACCAAAAGGCATTATTTACCCCAAAAGATGTTAAGACATCAAGGATGAACCAAAATACACAATTCCAAAAGATGTCATATATATATATATATATAAATTGGGTATATATATGATATATATAAGAATATAGTTATAGATAATATATTATATATATATATATGTAAACGAGGCACAACTCACGACAAATAGAGATATAAAACATTATTATATAAAGAAAAGAAGCACACGTATATCACTTCTTGTAACATTAGATGAGCCCCTCTCAAACCGCTAAGTGTCGCAACATCTCTAGATTCTTTCTCGGAGTACAAACCAACTCTCCATCCTAACTCAAGGAGGGACATTTCCATTTCTACTCCTCCCAACCTAAATGTGACACCTTTGTGTAGTGGTTCATACCTACAAGGGGAGGCGTCAAACTTAAATGAAGCAAAGAATTTGCGAACAAGCTCATGAAAGATAGGCTCATTGATTTGAAAAAGGTTAACCCATTATGGCCCAGAGAAGTTATCGGTGTTGATGAAGTCAAAGAATGGCTGATCAAGACCTTTGTTGGAGAGAAACTCCCAAGCAACAACATCCCCAGAGTGAATAAAGCGCCTAACAATGTTGTTATAGTTCATTTGATGGTTTTCATTATCGAACAATCCAAACTTGCGAACCTTTTCTTCAATTGTTTCTTCGCGAGATGAGGAGGCTTGCCCCCTAGTGCTCCTAGATCTTTTGCTCATTGCCTATATTGAAGTTAAAACAAGAAGTGAGAGGAGTTAGAGAGAGAGAATTAGGCTGAGTGTTTGTTCAGATGGTGGCGACGACGTCACGAATAACATGTGACGCTGTCACAGAGGGTCTGATTCAAAAAAATGTTTTGCTAGGGAAAACTAAGCTATTTTACGATAAACATGTTCCTAAACACCCCCTTTGCATTAGACCCACATTAAAGGTTTGAAAAATTGGAATCATCAATTCTAAGTTTGAGTTGTTTTCACAAAAGTGTTGATTTTGAATGATTTAATACTTAAGGTGATAACAAACGACTTGGATTGGTGTCTAATTGTTCTTTACTTCAATCAATTGGGTATGGATTAAATTAGGGGAATCAATCAATAGAATAGATTTGAAATCGATTAAATGAAACCGCGAGAGTACGAGGAATGATTTACTTACCGATTGAGGATGAATGATCGTTGGATAGCAGAAATCGAGTTTGGAATTAATGAGGGTGGTTGCAGGTTGCTTGTGGTTGTGAGAAGGGGAAAGGGGGATTCTGATGGGTTTTATTAGTTTTAGACTCGGATCGTCGTGACGGCATCACGTATTAATCGTGACGACGTCACGGGGAATTTTTACTTTTGACCCTTGTTGTTTTAGGAATTTTGAAATTGCAGCCCATGACGTCCTTTAAAGGAAAGATCGTGTGTCTTTCCTCCTGGGTCAAACACACGGTTTCTCTCTATGTGTGTAAATGAGCAGTGGGGAGAGGGATCACGTTTGATGGGGTCGTTAATCATGAAGGTGGTGTCGTTTTAACTGGGCGGTTAAACGGTTGCTGAATTGCTTGGGTTGTAATGAGACAGACTAGCCCTCTCTCCAGGCTTAAACCCGAAGATATTCTTTCGAGGTTGAGATGGATCTGAGTGTATTAGCCAAATGTATCTTACGCATTGAAGGTTTACAGGAGTAGGAAACGTCTTCTTCTTGAGGTTTTCTAAGAAGTCATGTTTAGCACTGTTCTCTAGGACCTTGGTGTCTGGATACTTTATGATTTTCTTGATCTTCCTAGGTTTATTTTCGTTTTCCTGTATCTGTTCCTTTAGTCTTCTCGCGACTTCCGAAGAGAATTCCATGAATTCTTCTATGATAACTCGCATGTAATCTTCGAGTTATGTGATCCTTTCCTCTTGGTCGAAGATAAAGTTCATTACAATGTGCTTAAATTCTTCTTGACTTGATGGCTCAGAGAGTTGTCGATACATTTTGTTGGCTAACAACTGGAATACGCTTTCACTTTTTTTCATTAATGAGATTGCGTCCTTCATAAGTGTATCGACTTTATGCTCTATGATCCCAAGTAATTGCTTGATGTCAGGATTTTCGTGATTGAGGCCTACATCATCTGGGATGAGGGCATCATTCCACCCTTCATCCTCATATTGGGCCAACCTCTCGATAGCAGACCAGACTTCATTTGGCCTTAGTTTTCTAAGTCTCATGCCTGCAGCGTAGTTATAACACCCTGTTTTTTCAAGTTTTTTATGACGTCGATAAATATACTATTTATTTTTAGTGTTGTACGCATTTGCTTGTAATTTCATGAATTAAGTTTAAATCGCGTAAGCTAAAAATTAGCGTTCAATGTAAACGGGCATCAAACAATTAAATGTTTACATCAAGCAAGGGTTATATAATTATTTTGAGGATAATTATTAACCTTGTTCATTTTATTTTTATCGGATACGTAAAGTGTATACGTTTCGCGATAAATTGCGTTTAGGCACTCCCGGAACCACAAAAACTTTTCTACGCTTCAACAAATACCCACTTTTATACCCAATACATAAAAATTACAAAATATATCATCTATATCTTATGTTTGCCGAAATTCTTGCCATTTATACAAAGATATACATGAAAAATGAAATTAAACTTACAACTTGGTCAAAAGAACAACATACCTCTTTATTTCCTAGCCATACCTTGTTTTCTTTGACTAATGACCATGACCATGACCATCCCCAAGACCATACCATGTCTCTTTGAATGTTTTCTTGACTCTTGACCCTTGAAAGTATTATATACATACAAGTAACTAGCTAAGTATTCATAGAAGCTAAACACTTAGTAAATTTTTTTCACAATCTTTCTCTCCCCCTCTCTATATTGCTACGGCAATAAACAAGCACTCTATCAAATCCATAGCAATTTTTCTACAACCCATACACTCCTATACACATCCATTCTAAGGTATTCTAAGGTGATCCCAAGCATTGGCTAACCTTTTTCAAGTATTAATCAAGTAAAAGGAAGTTAGGGTTTCTATTAAGGAAAGCTAGGGTTTCTTTGTGTAAGCTTGGATTTTGTGGCTAAACAAGGGTTTAGCACTTGTTCATCATCATCATCATACATCATAAGGTTTATTTGAACTCTTTATGTTGTTATAATTTTCATTTTTATGCATATGGTTATTCTATTTAGCTTAAATCACCATTTAGGATTATTAACATGTAAAGAGAAGTTTTTATTTGTTGACATCATAATGTACACATTTATATATCCTATGATGTTATTGACATCATGTTAAAATGGCACCCCAAGTGATTTACACTCTTGGTTAAACATGAAAATTAATTATGTATTAATTATGGGTTTACAAGTTTCCATAATATATTTCAAGATAAAGAAATACAAAAGACATTTAATATTGATTATGGACTTTAATCATTTATAGAACACTAAAATAAAGTCATGTTGAAAGAAATACACTTGCACACTTATGGTTTAAATGTAAAAGTGACGAAGATATAGACTGTGTGATAAAAAGGTTAATTATGAAAGTTAAGGTTAAAATTATAAATGACTTGGTAAATTTGGACATATAAGGACCAATAAATTAGGAACCATGGACTTTTATTATATGTAGACACATATGATAAATAACGAAATAAAAAGACTTGTGGTAGTTTAACAAAAGTGGAGAAAGTATGAAAAACAAAATATATAAGACTGAACAAACTCATCAAACTTGCTGTCCCAAAATTCGAAATTTTAACAATCCATTTTATAATTTTTATAAGATAATACATTTTCACGACGATTTCCGAAAAGGTAAAGAAACTTGTTAAACGGATAACAACGAAAAGTTACGTTAAAAAAACGAGGTTATACGTTAATAAACGAGTCAAATACTTTTTATAAAAACATTTTTATAAAAAACTTTAAACAGCAAGTATTTATATTTTAATAAATAATACACATTTTTAGGATCCAAAATATAAAGATCGCAAAATTATTCAATTAATTAACGAACGAGTTTATAATTTCGCGAGTTTTTACGACAATTAATACTTTTATCAAAACTATTTTTATAAAAGTTACTATTCAATGATAGAAAGTTATATTTTTGTAAACCTCATAACTATATAAAACTTTCCATACGAGAACGTCCTCGAAAGAATCATTAAAACAGAGCTATAATAACGAATAAAATACGACGTTTATGGGTTTTTACGACAACAAATACAATTATAATAAAACTAATGTCTGTTATAACATTAAAAGTTACTGTTCATCCAGGGAAAAAATTATGAAATGTCAAATATCGATTAACCCGTCATAATACGAAAAGATGCGGGCATAAGCAACGATGCGAGATATCGGGGCTTAAAACGTCAAAAGTTAAGCTTCGTTTTAAACTAAACGTAAATATAAACGTTTTAACTATTAAACAATACAAATTTTACCAAAATCATTTAGTTGGATGATAATGAGCTAGATAGAATATAAAATGTGGTTATCAAATACTATATTACAGGGATTTCATAATGAGCCTCTTCGATGGCGTTTCGACGAGTTGTTGGATTACGATTTAAAGTGTCCTAACTCCTCGATCGTCAATGTCATGACCTCTTTAAGTATGATAGCCCGAACGATATTACGTAGGTAAACTATAAGATTATATTTCAAGTACATGTACTTAAATACACCCATGATAATTTAGGTTGACATTCGAATCTTTTACGTGAACGCATTATCTGCATATTTGATTATCAGAACACACGGTGAGTATCATAGCCCCACATTTTTGTACGATTTACATTGATTTATAATATGGGTGGAAACATTCTTTGTTTTATAAATTGGATGCAAGTAATTGATTACATGATGCCAAGTAGAGCTATAACCCAAGTTAAGAAGCCCCCTATAATCATGAACTGTCACTTGCATAGATGTAGTTGGAGAATTGCATTATGTGAGCGCTAATGTTAGTTAATAATATATTCATGAACGACCTCCCCGTTCGGGTGATTAGCTATCACCGGGAAGGGGGGGGAAGGAGGGTTGCTAGATGGAGGGGGCGAACCGTATAGCATAGTCGAATTTATATGATGTTTTCCGGGTGAACATCTAATCGGGCAGAAATTGCAATATATAATTTAATTGCAAGAAAATCGTACGAGCTTCAGTGTCATAGAGCTATGTAAATTAATCTAGTTTTGTGCGATCCCTGGGCATGATGTTTGCATTACACAAAAAAGTCTTGGCGGATACTCGCATTATGATTTATCAAACCTATGAAATTCACCAACAATTTTGTTGACAGTTTTTAAGCATTGTTTTCTAGGAGATACAATAGGCATGATGCCCAGGGATGCATTGGTTACAATTTTGGGAATCAACGCTTAAAGAAATAATTGAGCAACTCATATTTTTGGGGAATGTATGGTCAACCTTTTGTTATTTCAACAATGAACAAGTAAAGCTTATTGCTTTTTGTATTAATCTTTCAATTAAATCCAATGTATCATTTTAAACGACTTTTTGTGTCGTTCTTATATATCTTGTGATATTGATCTTGAAGTAACACGCCCCGGACCCTTATTCCGCTGCGACCCAATTTGGGGGTGTTACAGTAGTCAATGCCCTTTTGAGTGGTGCCGTCGACATGATCATAGAAAATTTGAATTTGAAGCCATAAGTGGAGACCATGATGAAGGACGTTTTAGAGTAAATCCTTGAAACGAGTCCATGCTTCGGATAGAGATTCTCCATGATGTTGTTGGAACATCAGGATATAATTACAGAGTTTTGTGGTCCTTCCCGGTGGAAAGAATTGAGCTAGGAATCGGGTAGTAAGTATTAGTGGATAAAATGGCCTAAGCCCGGTTTGTAAGTTGGGTCCATTAGGGTTTGCTTATCTCTTATAATCTATAAATAGTGGCTGAATAATAAATCATAACCAACGAGGTTTCATTGTCTAACATGAATAATAAAAATATTTTTATTTTTATTTGTGTTGGTGATTTGTGCTAGGTCACAGATCTACACGATCATGTGTTTATTTTTATTTGTGTTGGTGATTTGTGCTAGTCACAAATCCACATGATTGTTAGGATACATTGGGTTATCCTTTATGTTTTGGGATACTTTGGGTCATCCCGTATGGTTCGAGATACTTTGGGTTATCTCGTATTAAAAAAATGGATACTTTGGGTTATCCGAAAAAGGGATACTTTGGTTTATCCCGTGTTAAAAAAAATTCCGGTTTATGAATTTCAGGTTTGAAGATTTGTCTCCGCATGTTGGCGGATTTCTTTAAAAACTAATTATGTTCGTGTGTGATGCGTTGATTTTGTTGTTGTTTGAAGATCAGTCCATGCTTTCATCAACAAGTTATGCTTTTATTCCGTTAATGTTTTGTTTTGTTTTGTTTTCTAGTTTACTTCTCCAGTCCGAGATTTCATGATTTCGCCGCTCGGACTATGGGGGAGTATTAGTGGATAAAATGGCCCAAGCCCGATTTGTGGGTTGGGTCCATTAGGGTTTGCTTATCTTTTGTAATCTATAAATAGTGGCTGAATAATAAATCATAACCAACGGGGTTTCATTGTCTAACAGTAAGATCCTCCCATGTGGTGATGGATCCTGCTGGAAGATGTTCAAGCCAATTGCTAGCTTGATCGTGAAGGGAAAATTAAAATAAACTCAGGCGCGTTCTTTCCTTGTTTTCACCGTCAAGGTCAAGTAAATCCACTAGTTTTAGGAAGTCCTTGAGGTGTTGGTTTGGATCCTCGGACCGATGTCCATGGAATGAGCATCCGTTTTGAACTACCCGGATGGTGTCAAATTGAAGAGGTACCATGTTGTTCCCTACGGGGAGCTTAATGGTATTCCTATAGCCCTCGCGGCTAGGTTTGGAGTAGTCTCCTAGAGTGCGGATAGGATTCTCGTCTCCCATGGTGGTTGACAAGAATGGGTTACAAAACAGATATCACAAAGAATAGATAGACTACGAGAAAGCTAATATGCGGAAATTAAATCTTACTTGAAAGGATTCAAGCAAGTAGAATTAAGCTAAACTATGATCAAAACCTAACTATTCCCCACGCAGCGGCGCCAAAAACTTGTTGCGGTTGTCGTAAGGCGCTTCTACAAGAAGTTTTACAACTCCCTAGGCAGTGTACCTAATCATTTTAGTGTAGTATAGGCAAGACTCAAGGGTTGTTATCGTTCTCTAGGGGAATAGGTTGGGAAGGTTTTGATCATGGTCTAACAGAATTCTAAGGGTTGAGAGAAGATTCTTTTTGTGTTTTTTATATTTTATGAAAGCATAAATCATATATTTGTGAGATTGGTTGGTTTTAGCTATTAAACTAAATAATAAACTATGCTACTGGTGATAACAATATAATAAAAGATTGTATTTATTTAATCATGTATTACTCTCTAGATTGTTTCTCCTAGTGTTGTTGCTTTGTCACACTTGTGATGATCTATGTAATTATTTCCTAAGTCATGAACGAATTACACGAATCCGCCATCTATTTTATATTTTGTTAAGGCAACGCACAAGTAAGGTAGTATAAAGACTATTACAAGGCCCCTAAGAGTATATTAAATGCAATTGAAATATATTAAGAGTGGATCAACCATATAAGAGGCAAGGTAGTATGAAGACTGTTACCTGATGGTATCCTTTCTACACAATTATGTTTTCCTAGACATATCAACAACAATACAGACAAAAGATGGTTTTTTAAGACCTAACATGCATATTCATCACAAGAAGCAACACCACTAAGATCTACATCCTAGGTTTCATACAATCATAAATAAACACAATAGAAGGTTTAGCCAAGCATGTTAAAGATAAAGTAAGAACGAATAAGAATCACACAACAAGACATATTGAATGATTAAGATAGTCTTACTTGATTAAAACATGAATTGAAGGAAGTACAATAGGGTTTTGAGGCCCTAAAATCGTCCTTAACAGCTGCTAAACAAACTAGGGTTCGCCTCTTTCTTTTATACTAAAGTTACACACTTTAAACCCTAAAAACAGATTTGTATATATAGGAAAATTGCTATGACGGCGTCGCGTGTTAATCGTGATGCCGTCATGAATAGAATATTCTAGATAATGGGCTGGGTCGGGCATTATGACGCCGTCTTGAGATCTTGTGATGTCATCTTGATGTGAGTTGTGACGGCGTCACGTGTAATCTGTGATGCCGTCTCCAGCTTCTAAGTAGAAATTCTTAAGAGATGTTGGTGTAGGTTCGTAGTCTTGTCTGTTTCTTCTCCAAATGAGCCCAAGTCACATGTATTTCCTCCAAATGCCTTTCAAATGGTGAATACCTGAAAAGGAATGATTAAGTACCTATTTTGGGCATAAATGCACAATTTAAGGGGTTAACCGACCCTAAAAATTGTATAAAATGACACCTCATCATGTATCCTATAGCCTAATCATGTATCCCTAGACGTCTATGCTATGATATGAAGATCAAATAGCTAGTTTTCTAAAGCCTAACACGCACACCACTAACAAGAAGCAATACTAAAAGAGATTTAACAACTAGGTTTAACGCAATCATAAGCAAACATATATAGATTTAGCCAAGCATGTTAATTGAAAGCGAAGAACGATTAATCAAACAACACATAGACATATTGAATGATTAAAAGGGTAGAATGTGAAAACCAAACGATCGTTGAAAGCTCAGTTTGTTTAGAACTTTAATCTAGGATGAACAATAACAAAGAACAATAGAATGCATAGCGGAATAAACATTAAGAACATTCTTTATTATTGCCTAACAGTGTTTCATCATCATCTTTATATAATGACTACTACAAGCCCCAATTCTACGTGATCAATCGTAGAACGTGTTATCTAAACTACAACAAGGAATCAAAGATCCTTGAGGCTAAACCAACCAAACCTTAGGTGTCCACTTAGAGGACTTGGCAGAATAAACATTAAGAACATTCTTTATTATTGCCTAACAAGGCTTCATCATCATCTTTATACAATGACTACTACAAGCCCCAATTCTACGTGATCAATCGTAGAACGTGTTATCTAAACTATAACAAGGAATCAAAGATCCTTAAGGCTAAACCAACCAAACCCTAGGCGTCCACTTAGAGGACTTGACGCCTAGACACACACATACTTTTCTGGTGTTTACATCTTGATACACACAAAACTATATCTAGGGATCTCTTTATATAGTAGAGTCCATCTAGATTTACAAGGGAAAACATAACTGTATAAGGTAACTAAATCTTTTAATTCTTTAATAAACTTCATCTTTATCTTTAAGAATCATATCTTTTGGAATCTTTTATCTTTTGTAGAATAAACTCTACCAGCTTGTAAAATCCCATAATGCTAGATTCAGTCCTTATGCTTCATTCTTGTTTTATCTTATCAACTCAAATATAATTCCCAACAATCTTCCCCTAGTTGATAATGACAAAACCAAATAAGCACAAACTTCCCCTGAAGTTAATATATGAATGAAACATACTTCCCCTTAATCCATGCAATTCCACCAAGGATCTGTAAGTTGCACATCTTCTTTGTAAATCTTCTTCCCCTTTTTGTCATAATCAAATAGGGGACTAAAGTATGCAACTTTGATTTCGACAACCACAAACCACTATCACACTTCTAATCCAGCCTTCAACAACTCAAATTACCCTCCATGACGCACCTTAAGATAAATGAACTTGAGCAGTAGAAACTTAAACTAGCAGTAGTAACAAAGGCTAGTAGTAGTAAAAACCTTCACCTCGATGTAGCATATAAATGGTTAAACATTTTAACATTAAGCTTCCCCTGAAACCCATATGTTAACCATTTCTTGAATCTTCAATTTTGTAGGCTCTATGTAATGATTACTGATGAAGAAAACTAAGTATAACGAACTTGATGCTGAAGTAGAATAACCCAAACTTGTGTCTTATATCTTGTACTATCCACGTGACGTCAAACTTATAAATAAATCTGTGAAATATAAGTAGATCGCAACCTCTTGACAAAAGATTTGTCAATTCTTCGTCACATCATTTCTAAGCATGAACAAGTTACCTCCTGCTAAAAGGTATGATAAAACACAAACCCAAATAATTCCACTTCATCGTCAAATAAGTGATAAACAACCTTCTTCGTAATCAATTAAACATATAATACGAGCCTTTAAAATCTAATAAGATCAAATAAAATCAAACTAAAAATTTTCTTCCTTTGTGTGTTGTCCGATATCGTACATAACTAGCAGTACTAAAATCTTCTCGGATTACACTAGCAGTTAAAACTTCCTTTTCTCGGACAACACTAGCAGCTGAAACTGCTTTCAATAGCACTAATCTCTTTGTGCAATACTAATTGAACAAGCAGTACAAACATCCTTCTTTATACGATATCAGAGAAAACTACCAGTATTAACTTTCCAATCCTAGCAGTAGTAATACTTTAAACCTGGCAGTATTAACACAAACTTCCAAAATGACAGAACCTTGATCTTAGAGAATATGTCACATAAGCCTTGACTAAAATTCATCTAAATCCTAGAAGAAAACTCGAATCCATGCTGCTTTGAACTCTAACAGTGGTAATTACTTTATGCATTCGAACCCTGGCAGTATTAACAAGCATGAGCATCTTTATCGAATATAAGCAGCATTAACAAGTTTATGTGTATAAGCAGTATAAACTTCCTTTGGCAGCACTAACTTACCTTTTAATCATCATGACAACAACACTAATATTTACGTCCAATATAGCAAAAGTTTATTATAGGAACTAAAATACAATCCTTAAAAATTATAATTTACATACCATAACAGATCCTTTCCCCATTCTGCGAATCATAACCAACTTCTTCCAGAGACTCCCTAAATAGTTAGGGTTTTGATTCACGATCACAACAAAAGAATCTATATAATTGAATCTGCCACAAAAACCCTTATAGCAAATCCAACCTTCATCTATCAATAATACGAGCAAATAGATGTCGACTACCTGCTGTCACTTGCTCACATCTTGCACAATCACGATCAATGTACACATAGACGGAAAAATTCGTACCTTGTTTTTAATCATGCCAACATGTTCTCATTGAGATCAACAACTTAATTTACCTTTAACCAAGAATGAAACAAATAGCTTAAGCAGATTAGGGTTTAATGAAAACCCTAGTTTTCACCAAATCGTCTTTAACATCTTTTAAGCACGAATTAGGGCTTGTTGCTTCTTCTTCTAAGATTCGAATTCAAATGAAACATATGTTGCTTCCCCTTAAATCAAGACAACATCAATATGTTTATACCCTAGTCGAATAATGAATTAAGGTTTTTTTTAAGTATAAAGACAACACTTTAAAGTGTCACAAAAACCCTAAATTCACCAGATTCGATCATAACTTATAACAAGAGCACGAACCTTCTTTCCATCATGAACACGACTTCAAAACAACCTTGTAACATCCTAGATCGAGAGCCACGAGGCTCTGATACCAATTGTGAAAACCAAACGATCGTTGAAAGCTTAATTTGTTTAGAACTTTAATCTAGGATGAACAATAACAAAGAACAATAGAATGCACAACGAAATAAATATTAAGAACATTGTTTATGATTACCTAACAAGGTTTCATCATCATCTTTATACAATGACTACTACAAGCCCCAATTCTACGTGATCAATCGTAGAACGTGTTATCTAAACTATAACAATGAATCAAAGTTCCTTGAGGCTAAACCAACCAAACCTTAGGCGTCCACTTAGAGGACTTGACGCCTAGACATACACATACTTTTCTGGTGTTTACATCTTGACACACATAAAACTATATCTAGGGATCTCTTTATATAGTAGTGTCCATCTAGATTTACAAGGGAAAACATAATTGTATAAGGAAACTAAATCTTTTAATTCTTTAATAAACTTCATCTTTATCTTTAAGAATCATATCTTTTGGAATCTTTTATCTTTTGTAGAATAAACTCCACCAGCTTGTAAAATTTCATAATGCTAGATTCAGTACTTATGCTTCATTCTTGTTTTGTCTTATCAACTCAAATATAATTCCCAACATAGAAGAACTTCAGTTCAATTAAACATGGAGTGTGAATGAGTACGAAAGGGTTTAAAAACCCTAAAATTAGACCAATATGGCTGCTACTAAAGTTCCTCCCATTTTTCCACCATAAAATATGAAAAATAGGGTTTGTATATATAGGAAATCAGGTCTGACGGTGTCACCTAAGGTTTCCTAATGCCGTCAGCCCACTAAATCTTCTATGGGCTTCTCTTTGTCGGCTAGTGTGACGTTGTCACTCTTCGGGTTGACGACGTCGCCATGTAATCCTGACGGCATCAGTAGAAAATCTTGATGATGTCTCTACGACTTAAAAAGTCACAACTTTAAATAAAAGTTCTACTTTGTGGGCACGTTTGGTGAAGGCGTCAGAATGGAAGTCGCAAGCTTGAAGTGTTGTGTTTTTGTCAAGTTTCTTCCTGAATTGAGCCCAAGTCACGTGCTATTCTTCAAAATTCTTCCCAAATGCTAAAACATCAAAAAGAAACGATTAAGTACAATATATGGGCATATTTGCATAATGTTAAGGGTTAAATGATCCTAAAAAAGTGTATAAAATTACTGTTGATCCCAAAGAATAGATCTTTAACTCCTTAGCTTGATATAAAGTTTAGTATCCTTGGATAAATCCATAGGTACTAAGAATGAAACTTTGTGAATATGATATAAACTATGCAAAATCTAGTTTATACCATTAAGAAGAATAACAATAATGAATGTTTAACACACAGAAATATAATTAAAACAATAAGCTCCAATATATTAATACGAACACTCTTTGATAGTGTTAGGGTTTACAACCTTGAAGCTATAACAATGACTCATTTTTGATACATTGAATTCTATACCCTAGGACCTCCTTTTATACACCAAGGAGTCCTACAAGGCTTACAATACTTTCCTAAGATATCATGATCTTTTCTAAAAGCAAACGTAATCTTTTAAACAAATACATTATACATATCTTCTTTACAAATAACTAATACTTATCTTCATAAGTATTCTTATTCTCTAGACAATCCTTATCTCTTTACTTGTCTT
Organism: Tanacetum coccineum; assembly: GCA_026074375.1. Lineage (NCBI taxonomy): Eukaryota > Viridiplantae > Streptophyta > Magnoliopsida > Asterales > Asteraceae > Tanacetum > Tanacetum coccineum. Next base: position 53,600 of record BQNB010018621.1, read on the forward strand.
TATCCTTCTGACAGTAGTAACTCTTCTAGCAATTGTATTCCAACATCATTAACTTTTGTACCAGCGGTACTAATAAATATAAGCAGTAGTAACATTAGTACTAGCAGTACTAATATATACTAACAGAAGTACCTGTGTACTAGCAGTCTTAACTTTACTACTAGCAGCACTAACTACTTAGCATATATTTTAGTCTTCAACTCTGAGCAGTCTTAACTTCAACAAGCAGCAGTAACTTAATACTAACAGTACTAAATTATACTAACAGTAGTAACTAGCAGTAGTAACTTTATACTACCAGTACTAACTACTTAGCATAATTTTCATTAGTATCACCAACAATACTAAGTTATGCTTGACAACACTAATATATACCTGAGCAGTAGTAACTCTAAGAATCATCTTGAAGTCTTTAAGTCTCAACAATCATCCCATAAACTTGATGTTCATCTTCTGAATCTTTAAGTTTCTTCAATAAAAGTCTTCATCACTATCAGGAAGATGCATTCAATCACTTTATTGACCCTTTTACTGCTTTACCATGAGCTTAAGTAGTTGATAGCACATCTCATTTCAATAATCCGCTTGAATTTTCTTGTTGAGCATATTTGTGATTGTTATTGGTGTGAGGGGATATCTCTTCTCAACTAACATAAAGATGTGTAGATTTTGAAATCTTACAAAGTGTACTCTACTAGAGTTAAATAGCTTCCAAACAGTCACTTTGTATCCTTGTAGACTCCTCCATATTTCACTCTTTATGTCAGGCTCAAACATTACATTCAGATCACCCCAGAACACTCTTTCATAATCATCCTCTGGCCTTGTATTCCCATATTTAGTTTTCACCAACTTCCAGATAGTCTCTAAGTCTTCTCTACTAATGTTTTGAAGCATCCTAATCATTGATGAATACTTATTTGTACTTCTATCAGCTCTTATCAAATGATAGAATCCCTTTTGTCCTTCTTTAACAATCTTATATTCAACAATTATTAGAGGTTTGGTAGCTAGAGGTATAGCATCAACTGCTATTCTCTCATTATCTTGAAATACCTCCATATGCATTTTCATCTCAGCTTCATCATCTTCTTCAGCTTCTTCATGCTCATCTGTCTCTTTATCATCCTTTATTCTTTGTCTTTTGGAAGATTCTTGTTTCTGCTCATTCCCTTTTCTTTTCTTACCAAGTGATTTATTTCTGCTGCCTTTAGCTTTCTGTTCACTACTCTCTGCCTTCTTTGACTTATCAAATTCAAGTTCATCCTCTATTCTTTTATAACTTTCTTCTGTTCCTTCTTTGCTTTTCACCACCTCTGAATCCATAGGATTAAAAGTATTTACCCTCTTCATTTCATTATCAAACAACTTCTGAATCTCATCATAGCTCTTGTTCTTTAACTGATTATATTTGTATCCACCTATGTTTTTAAGATAGGTAGACATTAGATTTATCTTTTGAGATTTAGTTGGTGGCTTTCTTCTTTTCTCTTTAGCTCTAAGCATTGCAAAGTGTTTCTTTCTTTTGTTCATGAGCTCTACAAATAGTCTTGATCTTTCTTTAATGGTTATCTCTCCCTGTTCTTCTGTTTGTAGCCTCTGAGCTAATTCAAAATCTGCCTCTATCATAGCTTGTATGTTATCCTATGATTCAATCAAATATATGTTGGCTTCCTCTTCCTTTTTCCTTGCAAGCCTTTCTTCTTCAATGAGTTCAGCTTGTATTTGAGCTTTAAGATTTCTAGTCATTTCTTCATCAAAAGCAATTTGATCCTTTTTCTTCAATGGCACTTCAGGTTCATCCATCTTGGCTTTCCCTTTATCTTTGATGCTTGAAGAAGATACTAATGTTGGTGCTCTTGTTATGCTTTCACCGGCATCTCTAAATGTAATGCCTTTAGCTTTGGGAATTATTGAAGGTGCTGTTGTGGCTGTACTCTATACTGGCTCTTGTATCACAACCTTAGATTTTGCACTCTTCAATTTTGCCAATGTTTGAGCTAAGGTAATCTCCACTTTAGTTATAACAGGTGATGGTGGTGGCACAACAGTAGTAGAGGGAGCAGCAATACTAACTTCTTTAGGAATCACATCTTGATCTTTTTCAATCATATCATCAAAAACTTCATTACCAAAAAGAACATTTGTGTAAAATATTTATGCATCATCTGACCTCCTTTGAGTTTCATCAACTAAAAAAACTTCAGCATCCTTGTCAATGTCTTTAATACTCCTCCCCTGATTGGATGCATCTTCCTAAGCACCCAAACTATCTTTATCCTTAGAGGATTCAACCCTTCTAGATTCACTAACTTTCCTTAATCTTTTTGACCTTGTAGTTCTTGATTTATTTTTACTTTCCAACTTCTGTACCCTCTTCTTTAAACCAGTAATCTCCTTTTCTTGAGCATCCTTTGCCTTCTCCAAATCAAGAACCTGTTTTTGTAAGTTGGTACACAAAATCATCAATTCTGTTAGTTGCATTCTATCCTCACCACTGAGAAGTGGATCATTGGAAGGTGTAGGAACACTATCATCATGTTGTGTCTCATCTAGAGAAACTTCAGTTTCCTTCCTCTGTTTCCTCCTAGATTGTTTCTTCTGAGGTCTAGAGGATGATGGTTGAGTAGTAATGGGTGTCTATTGAGAATCAGTAGGAATGCCTGAATCTACACCCTCTTCTTGATTAGCTTAAACCATCATTGTTGCAAACAGGGGTGTTATTCTCCCAGAAAAGTCTTTTCCTTCACTCTTTAAATTGGCAAAGATTTTCTTTGTGTGTGAGGGGTTAACATAAATCTTTTTGTGATGTGACATATCACCAAGCTGTTGATTAATAAACACTTGTACAAATCATGGAGACATCTGAAATTTAACCCCTCCCTCTAAGTGCTTTACCATAGCATCAAAAATATACTTGGACATGTTAAATTTTTGGTTTGTGGCCAAGCATATGATTGCAGAGTCCATAGTGCTGCTGAATTCATTCCATGCAGTGGTTTTGGCACTAAGGCATTGTATAATGGTATGAATTAAGAACTTCCATTGTGGAGAAAAGAAAGCTTTATAAAATGTAAGCTTTTAAGAAGGTTTTTCATACCCCATCCTTGATAGCTCTTCAAAGATAGTAGCAGTTGGCAAACAATCAGTACCACATGTATATTCTAAGTGAAGATCACTTCTAATACTTGTCTTCATGATGATCACCTTCTTCTTATCAACTAGGGCTTGTAATTGACATTCTACATTAACCGTCTTTACCTTTGCTGTTGCCCAGAACTATTTAATACAAGATGTGTAGATAGTAGGATTGACAATTAAAGCATAATGAATTTGATTAGCATTTAGAAAATCAATAATTTCATGAAACCCATCACTTTTAGAAGGGTTTTCCAACAATGTGGCCATGTTGTAAATGTCAGGAAAAGTTAGGGTTGACATTGTGTTGTGTTTTGATGATTAAAGATGAAATTGAGTTAGGGTTTACGGTTAGAGAGTGTTTGAATGATTGAAATCGAATAAAGAATCCAATGAAACCCTGAATCAAAGTATTTATACAATCACCCTCAGCAGCATTAACTTGAACTGGCAAAACTAAATTAAGCCTAGCAGCATTAACTTAAACTGACAACACTATGTTATGCCTAACAGTAGTAAGTAACCCGACATCAGTAACTCAACAACATCAACGTAAGCTTAGCAGCATTAAAGTAAACCAGCATTAGAAACTTTATGCTTAGCAGCATTAAGTTATATTACCAGTATTAACCTAAGGCTAACAAAATTAAGTTTGAGTTACCTGCATTAACTTCAATTTCTTTCCAAAAAGGACTTCTATCATCAATTAGTTCTTCGCATAAGCTCTCTTTCTTGTTTTTATTCACTCATTTTTGTTTTTATTCACACATCTCTCTTTTTGTTTTTCAACTCACAACATCTCTCTTTTCTTTTTGCTCACCAAATCTGACAATTTTGTATAAAGTTCCATCAATTCCAATAGTTTCATATTGTCCTCCCCACTTCTAAGTGTGTAACCTCTTGAGATAGGTGGATCATTAGACTGTTTAGATGTAGTTTCAAACCTAGTTTGAGCATCTGCACCTCCTAATATGGTATCTTGGCACCTAGGACCACTACCTAAATCAGTTCCCTAAGGATTTGACTCATTAAGTGTTGCCATGGATTAGGTCCTATTGATATTACCACTTTCCTGCTTTGCTTCTAAGCTAGAAGCAGTAGTGGCAACCCTTTACATTCTGTCACCTAACTCCTTATAGACAGTCTCATTTGCAACAAGGTTAATAGGTCCACTAGACTGAGATATCTCAGTGGTCCTTATGGCTTTCCTAGTTTTGTGGGTCTTTTTGGGTTGATATAATGATGGAACAATGATTGATTTCTTTATTATAGAGTTGAGTAAATGTAGATGTGGGTTGGGGATCAATAGGTTGTCCTGACCCTTCATCCATATCTACTTGATGTTTTGATCACATTCATTTGATCCTCATTTTACCTCCCCTCAAATAATGCTTCAAGGATTAAGAATTTGCTAAGTAGTTGTAACTTTAGCTCTAATGATATCCCATCAGTACTAACTTTGGCTCAGCAGTACTTTTGCCTGGCAATACTAATTTTCTGCCTAGCAGTATTAAGAGATATCTAACAGTATTAACTTTGTCTTCAATAATTATACAACAACATGCCTCTATCCATCACAAGCACACTAGAAAAGACTAGATAGACATGTGAGAATTCATGAGGATCCATATTTATGCATAACCCATGAATAAAAGTTAAGAACTGTTGTCTAAAAACATTAACCTTCCCTCAAACAATACTTCAGAGATTAAGTAATCCAATGCTAGCAATTAGAAAGTTAAACCTGCTAAAATCAAAAGCCTTTGTGAGAAAATCTACAACATTGTGGTCTGTGTGAATCTTGTTCACTTGAATCAACTTCTTCTCAAAAGAATCTCTGATGAAATGGTGCCTAATCTCTATGTGGTTGGTTTTAGAGTGAAACACTGGATTCTTTGTAATACAAATTGTGATTTCATTATCAATGTAATTCTTGGTGTTTATGAAATTAAATCCATAGTCAAGCATCTGATTTTGAATCCATAACACCTGTCCATAGCAGTTAGCAGCAGCAACATACTCTGCTTTAGTTGTTGAGTTAGCTACTATAGTATGCTTCTTACATTGCCATGAAATCAACCTCTTGCTAAGAAATTGACAACCTCCTATTGTAGATTTCCTGTCAAGGCTAGCTCCAGCATAATCACTATCTAAAAAAGCTTCCAAGTCAAATGGTGAATCTCTAAGATATCAAAGGCCTAATTTAGGTTGACCTTTTAAGTATCTAAAGATCCTCTTCACAGCATGAAGATGGGACATTTTAGGAGTAACTTGGAACCTTGCACAAGCACAAATAGCAAACATTATGTCTAGCCTAGAAGCTGTTAAGTACATCAATGATCTAATCATTAATCTATATAAATGAACATCTACAGCTTCAGCTTCTTCATCCTTAACCAATGCCTTATTAGTCTCTATGGGAGTGCTTGCTGTCTTTACAGTGGCAAACTCAAACTTCTTCAATATTTTAGCTACATATTTGTCTTGGCTAATGAAGATTCCATCCTCCTTCTGTTATACTTGCAATCCTAGAAAGAAAGTGAGTTCCCCCATAGAACTCATCTAGAATCTCTTGTGCATCAAACCTTCAAACTCATCACATAAAGACTTCTTTGTAGACCCAAAGATGATATCATCAACATACACATGTACTAACAAGATATCACCTTTTTCTTTCTTGATGAACAAAGTCTTATCTATAGTTCCTCTTCTAAATCCATTTTTAGTTAAGTAGGTAGACAAGGTCTCATACTAGGCTCTAGGAGCTTGATGTAGACCATATAAAGCTTTTTCTACCTTATATACTTTGTCAAGGAAATATGGATCTTCAAAACCAGGAGGTTGGCACACATATACCTCATCTTCAATAGTACCATATAAGAAGGCACTCTTCACATCCATCTGGTACATAATAAACCCCATAAATGATGCATAGGCCAAAAATAACCTGATTGCTTCTATCCTAGCAACAGGAGCAAAAACCTCATCATAATCAATGCCTTCTTCTTGGGTGTAACCTTGTGTCACTAGTCTTGCCTTGTTTCTCACTACAATCCCTCTCTCGTCCTTTTTGTTTCTAAAGACCCATTTTGTTCCAATGGCCCTCTTGCCATTAGGTAGATCAACCAGTGTCTAAACCTTCTGAAGTTTAAATTGTAGAAGCTCCTGTTGCATTGCCTGTACCCAGCTTGGATCTTCCAGAGCTTGAATCACCTTCTTGGGTTCTTTTTGAGAGAGAAACTAGGCAAACAAGCAGTTCTGATAATCTTTGTGATTAGTTCTTCTCTGCTTGTTAATATAGCTTACCAAACCATATTCTTTAAGATTTTGTTGTGACATCCTTCTTGTTTGTGGAGCTGAGTGCAAATCTCCAATTATTTGCTTAATTGGATGATCTTTGTTAATTCTTGTTGTGGGAATAGGACTGATATTTATGGTTGTTTCCAAGTTGTTTAGGTCAGCATCTGCACCCACATCTTCATCATCATAAGCATTACCAAAAATTCCAGTCTCATCCATTAGAGTCACATTTGAAATAGGTGGAAGTGTAAATGCATTTTTGAAAGGAGAAAATCGTTCAAATAGATGTTCCTCAAATGCATTAGAAGCTTCAGCAGCATTAACTGGTGATGATGGGTCATTGTTAGAAAAAGATGGTCCAGCAGCACTAACAGTATTAATACTATTAGTGCTATTAGGATGTACAGTCTGCTTTTCTTGTTGAAGTATCCTTTCAAACTTACTTCTTGAGGCTTGATCATCATTCCTATCTTTATCTAAAGCTCCACTTACATCCTTTTCTGTAGGCTTCATTCCAAAATCTTCTTTACTAGCCTTAGGAGCTTGAGAGATTAATGGATCAGTTGTGCAGAGAGGTATCAGGATGTACTCTTGTTCAGGTTCTATCTTCTTATCAGCTTGACCTACAACAATGTTATCTCTTTGTCTACAATACCATTAGTTTTATTTCCTACAATAACTGGCACATAGTTCATAGATTTTGACAAAGAATCAACATCAAAAAGCCAGTCTGGTCCATTTCCTATCACATTAGGTGCATTTTCAAGAAATCTAATGTTTAAGGTCTCTTCAACTATCCTGGTCCTCTTGTTAAATACTCTCATGGCCTTGCTAACTACAGAGTACCTAACAAAAAATCCCTTATCAGCTTTTCCATCAAACTTGCCTAGATGATCTTTAGTATTTAAGATGGTAATAGGACACCCAAAAGGTTTCATAAAGTCTATCAATGGGGTTCTTCCAAGAATAAGTTCATAAGGTGTCTTCTTAAGAGGCTTAATGACTAAGACCTTATTTAGCACATAGCAAGCAGTATTAACTGCTTCAGCCCGTAACTTAGAGTTAACTAACATAGTTCTTACAGCCTCTATCAGAGTTCTATTCTTCCTCTCAGCAACACTGATTCGTCAAATAGCGTACACTTATATAGCAACCCTAATACAGATCCTGACCGAATGCCCTTGACCAAGGCAAAAGGTCAAATTCCACAAAAGGATAAAATATATAAGGGAGAATCAATAATAAAAAGATTCCGGAAGAGATATTCCCGGGTCGTATGTCCCAACGAGGCTGCAATTGAAAGTAATCCTGGTTTGATGAGAAATTGAATGATGGAGAATATATGATGGAAACACTGATATAATTACAACTAAAATTAATTAAATAAAACCTAATTTAATCTACGGGAAACAGATATAGGAAATGGGGATCTTAAAAACTACGGGAAACAAAATTAGTTATAGGGAAATCCTAAAATTAAATCTATACTAAAATACGGGGAACAGAATCAGGTATCGGGAAACCTAAATACTAAAAATTAAGAAAATAAATGCTAAATTAAATTAAAAATCAAAATTAAATTCTAATTAACTTAATTTGAAAAATAAAGAAAACTAGAACTAAAACGGAGGTCGTTTGAATGTAAAACGAAAAGAAACGGTAAAACGCACCGGGTAAAACGGGTCTAAGACTGAAATTTAAGAAAAATTAAGCCTACACTAAATTTTATATTTTTCCTAGACACTAAATGACAAAAGAAAATTTTATAAAAAAGAAAAATATTTTTTTATTAATTTTTGGATTTTTTATGAATTTTCTAAGATTTAATTAATTAAAACTAAGAAAATAGAAAAAGACAAAAAATAAAAGTTATAAAAATTCTGAAAAAATAAAATTAAATAAAGAAAAAGTTAACAATTCTAAAAATATAAAAATGCCCAAATTTTACTGAATAAATTAAAAGTAATTAAACTAATTAAATCTAAACCTAATTTAATTAATTAAATTAAATAAAACTAACTAAAGTTAACTATAGGGACTAACAGTGAAAAGGACACAAGGACTAACGGGGAAACAACAAACTGACAAGGGGGACTAACAAAGGTAACTACAAAAGAGAAAATTACACAATTGGTCCCTGAGGTGGACCCCGATTGCAAGGCAAGTCCAACTAGCTTATTATCAAAAAGCTATCAAAGAAAACTTATTAAGGGGCTCAAAGGGAGTCTTTTTTGTAAAAGCACTTATGCTTTTTACTCACTAAATAAGCTAGAAAAGTGAGCTTTTGGACTGCAAAAGCTTAATAAGCTTATAAGCTTATTTTTCTTTCTTATTGAGATTTAAGCCAACTAAATAAGCTAAAACTAAGGAAGACAGTTAATAAGGCTAAGGGGAGTCCTAAATAAGCTAAGGCAACCTAGAATAAGCCCTAAAATAAGCTGGAAAGGAAATAAGCTATGTTGACAGTTTTTAAAAGAAAACAGAAAAAAGGGAACTTTAAGCCTTAAATAAGCTAAGCTAAAGGGTGAGATAAGCTATAAGATTTTGGGGATTTAAAGAACTAGTAATAAGCTACAGATAAAAGCTAAAATAACTAAGAGCTTAATACAAAATAAGCTAGATAAGGAGTGCTGAATCTAGGTGCTCAGCACCAGGGGAAATGCAAGGCAGTGGCTAGGGGTCCTTTTTGAGCTTATGCAATAAGCTCTAAAGAGCTTATTAGCCAAATCCAAGCACAAACAGATTAAAAGGGCATATGATTGAGCTTATTTCCAAAGTTTGGGTTTCTAGGGTTAAGAAAAAGCTGCTGATTTTGTGGCTTAAAAATGGCTACTTTCAAAAAATGTACATATGCATACATACTTGGCTATATTGGTGAGCTTAAAGGGACAGAACAAGGGGTGTTTTAAAATGGCTATATATGACTGAAATAAGCACAAAGAGATGATGCTTAAGCTGTTTAAACAGATTAAGTGGTTTAGCTACTTTGTGGCTTATAAAATTTTGACAGAAATACAAAGGGTCATGAAAACTTATTTTGATTTTTGAACTAAAAACTATGATTAAATTAGCTTAAATGAGCCCACACACTCAGCCAAGAGTGGCTGAGTGCATTTGACCCATAACAAACCCCAAATGACCCATTTTGGTCCTACTACCAAACACCCCCTTATTTATATAAAAAGGAGTTTTAACTGATTTTTGGTAAAAGTAGGCAGATATAAGTGATTACAAATGAATTTTAATAACTTTTAACATATGTTTAAACAATTTAAACAGATTTAAACAGCTTAAATCATATTTCAAATTTCGACAATGGTAATTTTCACAAACACTCTTAACTTTTATTTAAAACTGAAAGTATTACAACATAAGCTTAAAAAATAAACTGAATACACTTAAATTCTTAAAAGAAAGACTTGGAATTAAAATTAAGCTAAAAACATAAAAAAATGGTGTGTTTCACTCGGCTTGGTCTTCTTTTCTTTTATAGAAGTCTTCAAAGACTTCTAGCTCTTGGGATGTGTTTCTGTGAGAGTACAAAGTAATCCTAAGCAATCCTAACCCTCCATATGCCTTGAACACCATCTCACCATTCATGGGGACTTCGGGTTGTGTGATTGTCGAACTGGAAAGGTATAGGGGTAATGGGGAGGTGGGAAGTGGGTATGGGTGAGCTGGGAATGGTACTTGGGAGGTGGTTTGGCCTTGTAAACCATGGGAAAGGGTGGTTTGAGGTTGGCGGGAAAGTGGGTTGAGGTACGTTTGTGGTTGCAGGTTTAAAAGAAAACCTTGGAAAAGATGCAAAAATGGTCCCTCAACTTTGGCTCTCTTTTCATTTCATTTAGCCGAAATTTTAGTTATAAAAGAAGTTTAGAAAGTGACAATAATGGTCCCTCTGGTTTTATAACAAAAGAATCAAGAAAGGTTTTGGCTAATTGCAATAATGGTCCCTGCGGTTTATAACTAAAAGAAAAAGGGGAGGTTAGGGTAAATTGCAAAACCAGCCCTTGTGTTTGGTTCTTTTGTTTTCTTTATAAAAACATCTTTCAAACATGGCACTTTTGGCCCCTTTTCTTTATTTTTTTCATTTTTAATTATAAAACAAAGTTTTAAAATTTACATTTTTGGTCCTTATGTTTTATAAAAAAGGATTGTGGGCTTTTGTTGGGCTTGGGTTTTGTATTGGGCTTTTGGGCTTGTATTGGGCCCACTGGGTGTGTCTGGGCCCAATAAGGTTTAGGTTTGGTTATTGGGCTTTTTAAGGCCCAATAAGGTGTGATTCCATTATACCTCGCTGTTTTATGATACCGATTTATGTATGTCGTAGTTGTCTATCCTATATTCTATAGGGTGATCTAGGTTACTATGGCTCTCTTACCATCCGGTTTTCTTAAACCTTTGTACCCAGATATCATGGATATGATTAATAATCAAGACATTGAGCATAAAAATTTTGGAATCTAAGACTTCCAGATGAGTCTATCACTGTAGAGTTAGATAACTCATAATTGATCATACCGAAGCCGCTGGAAAGTGAACTAGTCCCCGAGAAACCTAATGAGTTAGATGCTTGTTAGAGTGTCCATTCCAAAATTTTCCATTATATTCTACAATTTAATATCAAATGATGTGTATTTCTTTGTTATGACTCGTATCAAATAAGTATCTAGGTCAAATGATTTTAATATCACTATGTATGAAAAGTTTTGATTTTATACAAAGACTTGTAATATATTCTTATTATGTGTTGTTTTGTAAATGTTGATAGAATGGCTCCCAAGAGGACACCAACATCTGCAGCACTAGAGAAATCAAGAAACCAGCCATGTCTCAGGCTGCCATTAGGAAACTAGTTGCTGATAGTGTTGCCACAGCTCTGGAAGCACAAGTTGTTACCATGGCAAATACTAACAATACCACTAGGAACACCGGACCAAAAGAAACTCGCGTAGCAAGAAAATGTAGCTACAAAGAGTTTATGAGCTGCCAACCTTTCAATTTCAAAGGTACGGAAGGGGCTGTTGGTCTCATACGCTGGTTTGAACGAACTAATTGGTATTTCCCGTAGCAACGTATCGAGGACTGCAAAGATGAAATTTGCTACTAGGTATCTACCAGAAAGAAGCTTTGTCCTGGTGGAATACATTCGTCAGCCTATTTGAATAAAGGAAGCTTTACAGATTCCCTGTCCGAATTGTGAAAGCTCTAAATAATAAGTATATTGTCCTCAACTGTAGATCAAAAAATGGAAGATAATATTACAATCTGACTGTAAAAGGGAACGACCTCAAGACTTACGTTATAAGATTCCAGGAGTTGGCATTTTATGCCCAACTATGGTGCCAAATTCTGAGAAACTTATGGAAGTCTTCATCGAGGGATTACCCAGAAGTATTGAAGGAAATGTTACCGCTTCAAAGCCTCAAACTTTGGAGGAAGCCATTACCATAACCCAGAGGTTTAATAGATCATGTAATAAAGCAAAATTCTAAGCAAGGAACCAATGATCACAAACGAAAGTTTGATGATAGAAGAACCTTCACCAACAACAACAAATACCAGAATAATTGTAACAACAATAACAACTGCAACAATGATCACCAACAACAACAAAATAGAAGGCAAGAAACTGTCAGGGATTATACTGCCACCCAACTGAAAGCAATAGGTATACTATAAGCCATACCCCTTGTGTAAGAAATGCACCCTGCATCATACAGGACCTTGCACTGTCAAGTGTCAGACTTGCAACAAGGTGGGTCATCAGACCAGGAACTACAAAAACAAAGGGCCAACCACTGGAAGTAACCTTTAGCCTGTGTCAGTAACTTGTCATGCCTACAGAGAGAAAAGGTACTACAAAAGTCAGTGCTCAAAAGCAAACAAACAATGCCCTTGGAAGAGCATACATGCTGAGGTGACGAAGAACAGCTCACCAAGACTTGAACGTAGTCACGAGTACGTTCCTTCTAAACCAACATCTAGCTAGAGTATTATTTGATTCAGGAGTCGATAAAAGTTTTGTATCCATATCTCTTGCTTCTATGCTTAATATCCCACCAATTACTCTAGATACCACTTATGACATTGAAATGGTCGATGGAAACCTAGTAGGCACTAATACTGTTATCCAGGGTTGCACTCTGATTTTGCTAAACCAACCTTTCAAAATTGATCTTATGCCGATTAAACTCGGTAGTTTCGATGTCGTCATTGGTATGGATTGGTTATCCCAGTATCATGCTAGAATTATTTGTGACGAGAAAGTCATCCACATCCCCATCAACGGTGAAACTTTGATCATACGAGGTGATCGAAGTAAAACCCGACTAAGCCTCATATCCTGTATTAAAATCGAAAGATATATATCCAGGGGATATCAAGTTTTCGTAGCCCAAGTAATGGAGAAGAAGTCAGACAAAAAACGACTAGAAAATATACTAGTAGTTAGAGAATTTCTGGAAGTTTTTCCTGAAGATCTACCCGACCTTCCTCCGACTCACCAAGTATAATTCCAAATCGATTTAATTCTAGGAGCGGCACCAATAGCTTGAGCACCTTACAGATTAGCTCCTTCAGAAATGCAGGAATTATCAGATCAACCACAAGAGTTAGCAGACTGAGGTTTTATCCGATCGAGTACTTCGACTTGGGGAGCTCCTGTCTTAATTGTTAAAAAGAAAGACGGATCTTTCAGAATGTGTATCGATTACTAGGAGCTGAATAAACTTACCGTAAAGAATCGTTACCCATTACCCAGGATCGATGACTTATTCGACCAACTTTAAGGTTTGAGTACTTACTCAAAGATTGACTTAAGATCAGGCTATCACCAACTGAGAGTCAGGGATGATGATATTCCTAAGACTGCTTTTAGAACACGATACAGACACTATGAATTTCAAGTGATGCCATTTGGTTTAACTAACGCGCCTACTGTGTTCATGGACCTCATGAACCGTGTGTGTAAACCATACTTGGATAAATTTGTGATAGTGTTCATCGATGATATTCTTATCTACTCCCGTAACAAAGAAGAACACGCAGATCACCTGAGAATAATCCTAGAATTACTCAAAAAGGAGAAATTGTATGCCAAGTTCTCCAAATGTGATTTCTGGATCAGTATCGTGCAATTTCTTGGGCACATGATTGACAGCCAAGGAATTCACATTGACTCCGCCAAGATTAAAGCTGTCAAGGATTGGGCATCTCCTACTACACCTACAGACATACGCTAATTCCTAGGACTCGTCGGCTACTATCAAAGATTTATCGAAGGTTTTTTAAAGATTGCAAAGTCTTTGACTGAATTAACCCAGAAAAACAAGAAGGATATTTGGGGAGAAAACCAAGAGTCAGCTTTCTAACTGCTAAAACAAAAATTATGTGAAGCTCCAATCTTAGCATTACTAGAAGGAAACGATGACTTTGTCGTTTATTGTGATGCATCATATCAAGGTCTGGGAGCGGTGTTAATGCAAAGAGAAAAAGTTATTGCATATGCATCCCGACAACTCAAGCCTCATGAAGAGAACTATACCACGCACGACCTCGAATTAGGAGCAGTAATGTTCGCTCTTAAAATTTGGAGACACTATCTATATGGCACAAAGTGTATTGTGTTCACTGATCATAAAAGTCTTTAGCATATTCTTGATTAGAAAGAATTGAACATGAGACAACGTCGTTGGTTAGAATTACTTGCAGATTATGATTGTGAGATTCGTTACCAACCTGGAAAGGCAAATGTTGTAGCAGATGCCTTAAGCCAGAAGGAATGAATCAAACCACTTTGAGATAGGGCATTAGACATGACCCTTCACCCAAAATTACCATCACAAATCCTGGAAGCCCAAACCGAGGCGATCAAAGAAGAGAACATCGAAGCTGAGAACCTACGAGAAATGAACAAAGCATTTGAAATACGTCCTGATGGAACCCGATGTATCAAGAATCGAAGTTGGTTACCACTCTTTGGTAATTTGAG
>BQNB010018622.1:0-64305 GCA_026074375.1 Tanacetum coccineum
ATAAATCAACAAAACCCTAATTTAATTTTTCCCAATCACCAACACAATTATTTCCCAATCATTAGCATTAATTACACCTGGAAAAAATAGCAAAACCCTAACCCTAATTTATTTTAATAATTTTTCTGTCCTTTTTCCCTTATTTCGCAAATCGGCAAACATAAATAAATCCCAAATAATTATTCGAATCCTTTCTAAATTTTTTCAACAATTTATCTGAGTCATATATGATATAAAAAACCTTAGAAAAATATAAAATCAATTTTACCAATTTTATAAATGCCGATTTTATAATTAGCTAAAAATTAGGGTTTCGAACATGTTTTAATTATTTCGACCAATATAACATGCATGATAATTTTTCTTAAGCATAGAACGAATTAATATGATGAAAAATGAGATACAAAAATACCTTTGATGATTCTTGATGATTTTATGAATTTATGCTATTTGGTTGTGTTATTCGAACCAAAATAATTTCCCCGATTGAACCAAGCACTCTACAATCTTTCCAATATTTTTCCCAGATCCTTGATCCCCAAAACACCTTAGAAAATTCGTGCTTGCCCTTGGAAAACTTTGGTGCCGCCTCTTTTGTATTTTTAGGGTTTCGGTGGTTATGGTTTTTAGGTTTTAACAAATAAGATGTATAAAAGAAATATATTAGGTAGTTTGACCGATTTTATGGGCTTTCTAAATGGGCTAAATCTGATTTGTAACTTGCCATATTTATTTTGTAACTATCCATATTTAATTTACTTTAATTTGTAATAAATACATAATTAAATACACTTAATTTCGGCATAACTTATATATACATAATTATTAATTATTTTTCTTATATAATATAAGGTATTTTAATATTACATAAATTTCATAATTGTCACATGTTGTATTTTCATAATTTCTAACATTTAAATGAAGTTTGTTTAAGTTTTTATGAAATTTTCTTCATTAGGGGTATTTTGGTAATTTTACACTTGTTGAGATTTTTAGGTTTTACAATTAGGGTTTACAAGTTTAACCTAGGACACATGTCATGCATTAGATGGGTGGTTGAGATACCATTTAATGCACGCATGACTAAGGATACAATGGTACAATCCTTTGAGGAAAGTAGTTGTACTTCTATACCAACTTTAGAAGTATATTTCCCAAGGAGATTTGCTTTATTCCTTTTGATATAAAGCAATCTTTTTCCCGCCTTTTAAACCTTCTAGAAGAGAAACATTTCATTTCAGTTCTAAGAGGAGATCGACATCATTCAGCTTAGAATTACCAACTAAGCTGAACTGAATCTCGTGCTAAGGTCTTCTTCAGTTTCTGAACCGCTACATAAACTGAACTGTCTTCAGCGAGACAAAGCTAAACTTGTCTTCAGCTAGTTTACACTTAAGGAATTTTATGTTTAAATCTACTGAGAGACTAAAGGGCTTAGGAACTGACCCAGCAGACTCTCTCAAGGATCTCCCACCATGGAATGTTAATCCTCCACCTCCCCAACCCTCGTTCTACTCCATCGAACGCTTGGCGAACCATCCTCTACCGGTTCCTGATGTTATGGAACTTCCTCTATAACATCTTCCACCACAACATCCGCCTATATGGTCAAACGTCATCTTGCCACCTCTAGCTCATGAGACTTTTTGTGAGCATTGTCAAAGGACTCAAGTGATCATCAATGACCTCCACGATGAAATAAGGTTCATCCTCAATTACATCCTCGAGCGCCTCACTACTCTTACCCACCAAAACTTTCCATAGGACTTTTTTGTGATGATTATAAAAATAATATTGTAATCTTTATTTTAATAAGAACATTTCCTTGTTCTTAGTTGTATTGTGCTTTGTATTTATGCTTCTTATCCATTTTTATATCTTTGATCATGTTTATACTAACCAGATTCAAAAGTTCAAATTTGACTTTCTGCACAGGACCCGGTACCCTTCAAATTCAAAGGGTGGTGCCTTGTTGAAAAGGAGCAGCGAGAACCGGGCAAACAGTAGACAGTTTTCCATCTTTATTTTTTATAGGTACTCTCAAAGCAAGGGAGAGCTTGTACTTATGTTATTTAATCACTAACACTTTATTTTGTCATATTAAATCCACTTGGATACCTTAACACCCTCATTTTGGGGAAGTTTCTATTAAGAGGGAGTATTGCATTCGATTCTCTCTAGATCGATTCTCATCATTGCATTCGATTCTCTTCGAATCAACAATCATACATATTGCTTACATTGTTGCATCTTTTGTTATTTTTTCTTCGACGCTCTTTTGTTTCGACAAAAAAGGGGGAGAAAGAAATAAAAGACTCCAATTTAAAACTTCACATTCTTTTTTACTTCCAATAATGTTATGTTTTGTCATCAACAAAAAGGAGGAGATTGTTAATACAAATAAGCCTTAAAAACATTTATATCTATTTTACGATCTTCTTGTGCTTTGTCAATAACAAACATAAAATCATTAGAAGTAAAAATTAGAATGCACAAGTTTTATACAAATAGTCTTTCTAACTTACAATTACATACCACACATTAAAATTACATACCATACATATTTACTTATACTTTCATTTTTTAAGTTATGTTAATTTAATTTTCACTTTTTACGTAATGCATGGCATAAACACGATCTTTCCATATCTTTACCATATCTTACAAGATTACACAAAATCTTGGAAGATTACACAAGATTTTAGGAGATTTGGGCTTCAAAATTCAGATTTACCATGTTAGTTACCAGGTACCCTGGGTTTACACTGGCCGATACGTTTTCCCAAGGGTGCCATAGGAACTGGGGAACAATGCAAGAATTTGTCTATAAATAGCAAGCTATTTCTCATGTTTTACTCAATCATTCTTCTTACAACTCTCTTACAATCTGATATCTCTCTCTTATTTTCAGATCTAGCATTGTTTCATTTATCATTTTGTAGGTAACTCTCTTATTAGAAGAAATTGCCAATATTGCATTCAGGATGATCAAAGATCAAGTTGTCTTGTTGCTAGTCTTCATCATATCATCAAGATCACTTTGCTGAATCTTGTACTTCATTTAGTCATTGTACTTCTCATTCTTCTTTCTTGTAAAAAGAAGTTGATTGCATTGGGTTGGTTCTACCATTGTTAGAACCCGGTATTTAGCTTTGTACCGAAAAAGGGTGTAAGCGACATTGTGAGGCTTCTCTGCCAAATAAAGGAGATTGGTGATTAATGTTTACTAACTCTCGAGTAGGTGACTCGGGGAGTGAAGTAGGGCAAGGAAGGTGTCCTTGTAGCCATTGCACTATAAATACTTACGTCACAGTTCTATCTCTTCTAACTTTGTCTTTACTTTACTTACACTTAATATTTAGTTCATAGTTCATAGATCAATCAATAGCATCAACTTCACATAAACTCGATCTATAATTTTCAAAACTTATATTTAATCAATAAAACTATTCAACCCCCTCTTTCTAGTTTTCCACATTATATTAGATGAGGAGAGTCTGGAAGCTCTTTGGATTTTCACTTGGACGATTCTTGGATGACGATTTAGCTGTTGTATCTTGTCTCTTCTCCGATATTGAGCAAACCAGTGGAGTATTAGTTTCTCTTTCTTTTTAATTATCTTCCCTTTATTCGTTTCGGGTACTCATAGAACATTAGAGACAATGTTCAAAATAAGTGTGGGGGTAATAAAAGCCTTAGAAATGATTCCTTCAATTGCATTTGCTTTGTTCTTAAAATGATGAGTAATATACCGAAACATAGTTTAAGACGGTAATTTTAGCCCAAATTTAAAAAAATTATGGCATATATCGGTGAAACTGTAGTATTAGAAGCATCTCATGGATAGGGATTATATTACTAGCACAAAAACCCTACCACTCAACAATTTCACACCAAAAATGTAAGGTTCGCCCCTAGATCTTTAGGAATAAAATCATTCATTTTAATGCTTATGAGAGTGTACCAGTAGTATTATAGATTCTAGAACTTGCTTCAGCGATTCATCCCAAGACTGCTAGTAAGATCGCATTCGTGTGATTAGGATTTTCTAAGTGATAAGAGGCATTAGGATAAACCCTTGTTTTCAGCCTTCATTTGTTATGGTTATTGATGTGCGGGTGATTGCAAACCGAAGTTTTACAACCCTCCTAGGTAGTGTACCTAACTATTGTTGTGTAGTATAAGCAAGACTCGGGGGGTTATTATCGTTCTTTAAGGGAATAGTTTAGGTAGGCTCGAATCGTATGGTTAATAAGGTCTAAAGGTTGAGAGAAGAATATTTTTGTATTTTTAAGTTATATGAAAGCAAGTAAAATCTCAGGTTTTTAAGGGTGTTTGTTTTAAACTAATTAAACTACTTTTAATTCTATTCTAATTGCAAGAAAAGTAAAGGTTGAGGAAAAACTCTTATGATTAAACAAATATGTTTACCTAATCATGCACTACTCCTTAGTTGTCATCTTGTATTTTATTACTCGTCACCCTCGTAATGGAATATGTAAGTATTTAAATAATTAAACACCTAACTTGGAATCAACCCAAATGGCAAGGTAGTATGAAGACTAGTGCATGAGCATCATTTAACCTAGCCGTGTTTCCCTAGATGATGATATCACAAACCAAGTAATAATGAGTTTCTAAGAAAGAACTAGATAGAGAAAGGATGGTTGACACTTGTAGAGAGACAAAGAGAGAATAACATAAACTAGGTATTCTTACAAATGACCAACACCCTCTCCATGGGATGGAGAGGGCTTATATACTTCCTAAAGTGGCTGGCCATGGGCTTATTATGCCATGGGCTTGGCCCAGTTAGCTTACACATAACCGAACGATTAACTACGAGCTATGATATATTATATTGGAAATTACCGAGTCTTTTCTCGATTCCTAACAATCTCCCCCTAAAGTAGATCACTCTAAGTTACAAAACTCTTAGCCCTAGCATTCTATGAATGTCTTCATTTTTGCTCGTAGTCTTTATACTTTCATCTTTATCTTGTATTAATATGTAGTGAGCTTGATCTTGAGCTTGCTCCTTCTTGCATAATAAACTATGATCTTGAGCTTCTTTGAGATCATCAGCCATACATCATCTTTTTACATTATCTCTTTACATTATCTTGTAATCTTTTGCCCTCTTGTGATCTTGTGACCTTTAGAGCAACATGCTCATACCTTTCTTTATCTTAAAAACTTGTATAATTATCTTTCTTGAAACTCTTTAACTTTAACACTTCATCATTTCAATGAAGACGTACTGTATCAGAGTAGCAGAAGTCTTTTGAAATATGTTCTTAAGCTTTTATAATATCTTGACATATGTCGGTCGGGTATGAGCATGTGGCTATGAATCTGACTCTTCTTGGCCCAACTGCTACCACCATCGAGAATATGTGCATGAATGGGTTAGTGATAAACAACATATATAGACGAAAGTGTCTTTGTCACTTTGTTGAATACAGTTGTAATAACCACCTCATTAATCAGTATAAATACTGCCTGTGATTAGGTAGAATTCACAAGAATCTCTTTGACTAGGTTTTGCAGCTGCACTAGCCGTTCTCGTTACCAGAGCATCTCAAAGCATACGACACGGTAAGAGTGAATCGGTAAGTTACTATCTTCCTGATTGAGTCGTTAATTCATGTTTAGCTTTCCTTAGTCCAGATTCCCTTGTGAGGCTTCCTATGGACATAATATTGAAAATTGATTTAGGAAAATTAGTTGGTGTGTTAAGTAGCAAAAGGGTTTTATAACACACCAAAAGTTTTATCTTTTTCAAAATTCATCCGTCAATTCATAAGCTGGACCGAATCAATATCCAATGTCACAAGTTCGATCCATGTAGGATCACACAAGTCACCTACCGTAGAGCTTGTTTGATGTTGGCTCTAGAAGGATTTCCATCGTCATTGTGAATACTTAAGTATTACTTTGATGTTCTAGCAATATCACAAGGATAATGCGTAGGACTCTTATTATTTTACATGATTTCACAGTGTATGAAGAACAAGTATACTTGAATTAGTATCCTAATGAGATTTATGGATGATATCTTTATGGCTTTAGACTCGATAGTGCATTTTGGTTTTAGTAATCGGAGGCTGGAGCAGACTGTCACCTTTTCAATACCAACTAACTCGGAGTGAGAAAGTTGATAAATAAAGTGTTTAGTTTCTGTGAGAATTGAAACATAAATCTTTTAAGAGATTTTGATTGGCTAAGGAGGGTTGTACATTGCATCGCTGGGTCTACGATGTCTATCTTTAATACCAAACAACAACTAAGTGTTTTTTATAGCATATGTATTGACCCGGTTTCTGCCTAAGTGTAAGGAGGGCTTCTTTCTTTTTACCCTTTATCTTTAAATTTCTTTTTCATTCTTCAACCCCTTCAATGCTTACCAAGACTTCATCACTAACACCTTGTTGAGTTTATTCCAGTGTTAGCTCTATCTTAGTCCGCATTATTCGCCATTCTCACTTTTACTCCTTTTGTATCATACCTAAGGACTTCTACACTATCTAATGGAATGTCCCTGGGTAGATCCCTTCAGTTCTGGCTGGTTCATGGAATGAATACCTAATCTTAACCACCTTATAACTCCATAAAATTAAATACATGGTCAGTCTTTTGGGTATTTCCATTCTTGCCATTAAACCATTTTGAAAAGCCGATTAAGGTACTTGTGATATAAATCAAAGATTTTGCACCTTGATGTTTTCATCTTTTGAAAATGCTCCCCCTGCATATGTGCATCGATTACCGAAAGCCTTTTGCACATACAAGGGAGAAGCTAGCACCAAAGTCTTTTAAGATCATGTTTATTAGTTGCATAGTTTTAATCACATTTTCTCCCCTTATCCAAAATGTCAAAATCTTTTGATATTTGGGATATCAATTGATTAAGACTATACGAGGGAGAGATATTACTAATTAGCAAGCTTATTCGGAACATATTAACGCTCCTCCTAAATTTATGAGGGAAGGATATAGTGTTAAGTACATATTTTGAAAGATTTTGAATTTAATGAAAAATTCATGAAAAATAGTACTTAACACATCTATACTTATTTCTTTACACTACATAGTTATATATTATACAAGATAAGATATGATACAGAACCTGACATGTTTAAATCAAGTATGACCTAGTCATACTGTCCTTTGCAACAGTCGTTTGTCCATCTTTGTGTTCCTTCCACCCACCAGCACTTCAAGACTCCTCATGATTCTTCTTTTAAGCAATTGATCATCAATCTTCCTCCATACATATCCTATGCATTTCTGATCCTTCTCTGTCCATTCCCTCCTCAGCATATCAGAATTTAGGTTGTAGCCAAGTTTGAAGTTCTTGAGCCTGGCAGAATAGTCTTGTGAACAGACTGGAGAGTCCTGTTAGAAAACTTATCAAGCTCATCAACCCACATCAGTCTTTTACGGTTTTTCTTGTCTTCATATATAACTCCTTATGGATCATAGTTCGAAGTATATAGTTCTTTAGCAGACATGCCAGGGCAACTTCTTTGAGGTCTGGTAAGATTAAGTTTCCTTTGGTAACTTTCAACACCGAGTTAGACATCTTCAACCCTAGACTTAAGAACGATGCCTCGGGTAAACATGCGCAGAGCTACTCCTAAGTGAACAATCACATCCCCGTCAAGGTTGGATAACCTACTTTGGGTAAGGAGCAGTAGCATGTCTTCGATGTCGTTGAGATGTAAGTCTAGAAAGTCACCTTCTTTGAACTTGTACAATTGCTGATCAGCTCGCCTTATAACAATTTCCTTCAAGTAGCCATAGCCATGTTTCTTTTCCACCTGAACGCTGACAACACTTAATATTCTCATAGTTGAGAAGACTTTGTGTTTGGACACAGTGTTCATCATAACTCTATAGAACAGTTGTCGTTGTAGACCTCAGTGTGATATTCCAAGAACAGCATCTTTGTCATAGGCAAGTATGACGGACTCTACGGAGTTAGAATCATGTCTTAAATGCCTTCCATAGTATACCTTATAGATGGTGCCTTAATGATTGACGAGGAATACATTCTTTCTTTATTTCCTGTTGTTAAGTATTCAAGATCATTAGTAAAGAAGAATTCAACAAGAATAACAAGTCAACCTTCTTTATCTTGCAGGGGTAGAGGCTTGCTCATATCAACTAAACGTAAGTGATCTTCAAGGTTTGTCCATTCGAGTTGATCTGTCAACGCCCGATAGCATTCCTCCATATTGTATTCCAGCTCTACACAGCTCTTGCAGGTACCTTTGAGTAGGTTGAACACTAGACCTACGAGAACTTCTCTTGTGATATTGTCTATCTGAAGACGGTTCATATCAAATGCCAAAAAGTTAATGGGAGTACTCATCAACTTATCAAATGTGAGTGGAGGCTTCACAGCTCCTACCATCTTATTAAACTACGGCTGTTTAGGGGTATCATCAATGGCGTTGATGGTGTTCATTTCAGGATCAAGTACTTCTAGCTTCGGAGAATCATTAAGCCAATCCTTCTTTGGAATCTTGGGATCTGCCTCTGGTTGTGTTTCATCAGCAATAGTATGAGTTGGTTGACCAGCATCATTTGTCACATTGTAAAAGGTTGGTTCTTTGAAATCCATTTGTACTTCATGCTCAGGTTCTTTTATTGATTGGTCTGCAGATGCAGATTTACCAGTTTTAGAAGACTTGGATGAAGGTTTACCTTTGGTAGATTCCTTAGGAGTTAAGGATTTCTTTGAAGATTCAGCTTCCTTTCCAGTTCTCCTCTTCTTCATCTCTTTACCCTGGTTTGGTCTAACTAAAGGGTCTTCATCTTGATCATCTTGACGATTTCTTTTTAAAGAAACAGTTTGACCACATGAATCAAAGAGGTCTTTGTCCAATAGGTAAGAGTTAACCAATCTGTCTAATGTGGAGGTTGCAAAGACTTCACAAGAAGTTTTACAATCCCCTAGGCAGTGTACCTAATTATTGTATTGTAGTATAGGTAAGACTCGGGAGGTTGTTATCGTTTTCTAGGGGAATAGGTTGGGAAGGCTCGAACAAGGTCTAACAGTATTCTAAGGGGTTGAGAGAAGATTCTTTTTGTGTTTTTATATTTATAAGAAAGCAGGTAAATATCATGGTTTGAGAGGTTGGTTTGATTAACTAATAATTAAACTAAATATAATCTAAACTACTGGTGATAACTTTATGATAAAAAGATGTATTTACCTAATCATGCACTACTCCTCAGATTGCTTCTCCTAGATCTGTTGCCTTGTCACACTTGTGATGATCTGTGTAAGTATTTCCTAGGTCATGAACGGATTACACGAACCCGCCGTCTATTTAATATTCCGTTAGGGCAACGCACAAGTAAGGTAGTATGAAGACTATTACAAGGCCCCTAAGAGTATATTAAATGCATGTGAAATATCTTAAGAGGGATCAACCATATTAGGGGTAAGGTAGTATGAAGACTGTTACCGATGGTATCCTTTCTACACACTCGCGTTTCCCTAGACATCTATGCCAATTTAATATCTTATGGCTAGTTTTCTAGAGCCTAACGCGCACATCCATCAACAAGAAGCAACATCAAAAGGATCTACAACCTAAGTTTCATGCAATCATAAGTAAATACAAAGGAGGGTTTAGCCTAGCATGTTAAAGATAAAGCAAGAACATAAATCAATCAAACAACACATAGACATATTGAATGATTAATGATAAACAATCTTACTTGATTAAAACATGGATTGAAGGTAGTTACAATAGGGTTTTGAGGCCCTAAAAACGACCTTAAAAGCTGCTAGAATGACTAGGGTTCGTCTCCCTAAAGTTATACAAAGTTACACACCTAAAACCCTAATTTCGGTTTAATATATATAGGAAAATCGTTGCGACGGCGTCGCTTTGAAGTCCTGACGCCGTCGCCACGTAGATGATTCTAGATCCTCTTTTAAGTCGGCCACGTCCTGACGCCGTCGCTAGATTTCTGACGCCGTCACCAGATGGATTGCGACGGCGTCGCTTTATGCATGCGACGCCGTCTCCACGCGTTGTATGCATAAATCTTCAAGAGATTTGGTGTAGGTCCGTAATCTTGTCCGTTTCTTCTCCAAACGAGCCCAAGTCACGTGTATTTCCTCCAAATGTCATCCAAGTGCTAAAAACATGAAAACAAACGATTAAGCACATAATTTAGGCATATTTGCATGATTTAAGGGATTAAATGACCTCGAAATAGTATATAAAATGACACCTCATCAGTTTCATGCTCATCTTCCCTTGGAGTATTGGCGGGATTGTGTGTGAACTGTAACTTTTCTGATCAATAGAACACCCTCATCAATGTTACAACATAAGACACCTTATGAAGTATTACTGAACAAGAAGCATGATTATCAATTTTTAAGGGTGTTTGGGTGTTTGGCAATGGCTAGTAATCCTGATAGAACAGCAGATAAGTTTTCTCCCAGAGGTGTTCCATGTTTGTTTCTAGGATATCCTCGACATCAAAAGGGTTATAAGTTGTACAATCTTCTCACCAAGACTAAGTTCGTGTCAAGGGATGTGCAGTTTCATGAAGATTTTTTTCTTTATTCACAACATCATATGTTGAAGTTACTCAATCCTTTACCATCTCCATCTCCACAAAGTACTCATTGGTATAACGACTATGTTACTACCACTGCTCTTAATGTTGCTACACAAGTCCAACCAATAGTTATGGAGCTTGTACGTAAGACAGCATCATCTTCAAATTCCCATATGCCAGCTGCTCCAACTACAGAACAACTGCACCACCACAAGTTCCTGCATCTAAAAGGTCTTCCAGAAATATTACCACTCATGTCTGGCTTCAAGATTATGCCACTCCTACTATGCCAAGGGCGAATCAAGTGTCTGTTACTCATGTTAATTCTCAGTTTTAAGCTTTTATGACTGCCTTGTTATCACAGACAACACATACTTCATTCAAGAAGGCTATTCAAGACAAAGAGTGGTGTTTGGCTATGAATGATGAATTGAGAGCTTTGGAACTTAATGGTACATGGGAGATAACTCATTTGCCACCTTCAAAGAAACCAATTGATTATCATTGGATTTTCAAGACAAAATTAAAGGCAGATGGTACATAAGATATAAAGAAGGCAAGATTAGTCATCAATGGCAATAGAGAAAGGAAAGGTGTTATGAGGAGACCTTTGCTTCAGTTGCAAAGATGGTGACAGTGAGAGCATTGTTAGTTGTAGCTGCTATGAACAATTGGGATATATGTCAGATGGATGTCTCTAATGCATTTCTACATGGTGATATATTTGAAGATGTCTATATGAAAATTCCTATGGGGTATACTGGTGAAGGGGAGACTGTACAAGACATTCCAAGGTCCAATAAGGTTTGTAAACTAAATAAATCCTTATATGGACTCAAGTAGGCACTAAGGCGGTGGTTTGCCAAACTCTCCTTAGCCTTGCAGTCCTTTGGCTATGTTCAGTCCAAAGTTGATTACTCTTTGTTCACAAAGAAGGATAATACATCATTCATATTTGTTATGGTTTATGTTGATGATCTAATAATTACTGTAACTTATCCCTCAGAAATCCAAATCCTAAAATCTCAACCGAGTTCTCATTTTCACATGAAAGATTTATGCAGTCTCAACTATTTCCTAGGATTGGAAGTGTCAAGAACATAGCAAGGCATTTTCATTTCTCAAAAGAAATATACCATGGATTTGTTACAAGAAAGTAGAGTGGCCAATTGTAAACCTTATAACCTACCAATGGATCAACATGTAAAGCTTCAAGCTGACCAAGAACTCCTCTACCTAATCCAGAAACCTATAGAAGACTCATTGGCAGCTCATCTATCTTACAATAACAAGGCCTGATATATATTTAACTGTCCAAAGGTTAAGTTAGTTTATGCAACAACCAACTTCTATACACATGCAAGCAACTAAACATCTACTAAGATATCTTCTTAATAATCCAGGTCAAGTCATTTTGTTGGCTAACAGTTCTTTAGTTCATCTTACTACTTACTGTGACTCAGACTGGGCAAGTTGTCCTATGACAAGAAGATCCACCTTATATTCTTCTTGGAAACTTACCAATTTCTTAGAAATCTAAAAAGCAGGGGGTGGTATCAAGGTCCTCAGCTGAAGCAGAATACAGGGCAATGGCCTTAACATGTTGTGAAGTTACTTAGTTAGTCAGTTTATTAAAAGATTTGGGAATCAAAGATCTTGGTCCAGTTGACTTGAAGTGTGATAATCAAGCTGCTATTTACATTGCTGCCAATTCGATATTCCATGCTAGAATTAAGCACATAGAAGTGGACTGTCAATATGTTAGAGATCAAGTCAAAGCAGGAACTGTGAAACCTTCTTATGTATCATCCAAAGCTCAAGTAGCAGATGTGTTTACCAAGGTTCTCTTTATTGATCAACATTAAAAACTGTTAACCAAGTTGGGAGTTTCAGATTCTTCTCACTCTTAACTTGCAGAGGAGTATAGAAGTGGTGTCACTTAATAAGTCAAGGGGTCTCTAAGTACAAGTTGTACAAAGTAGGGGCTAATGTTGTAAATATTCTGTTAGGAGGGAAAATCTGTTTCCTTCCCATTTAAATACTTGTAACCGTTTTATATTCACTCAGTCAATTAAACAAACTTTCTCCTAATCTCTCTCATTTCACTATGTGTTTCTTGTATGTGTTCAATGTGTGTAAATCTTGTTATTACATTTCACATGTAGCGACATCTAGAAGACACAAAAGAACCTAAAAATTCAATGTGTGCCAAAAATCGCAAAATTCAAAATAACAAAGCTTATGTTGTGCCGAAGTCGGTGTCACTTGGAGACATATGAAGTCTAACATGATGTATACTAGTTTGGGTTGTTGCATTGATTTTTCAATCTTGTATTTTTAGCAACAAGATTATAACATGCTCTATGTGTAACACCCCTAAAATATGTGGCAGCTGAAAGGTAACCGGGGGTATTACTTCATAATACAATATCACATGATATAAGAAAACGACCTCTAAATGAGTCGTTTGAAACATAATCCCGTTGATTTAACTGAAATTTAAAAAGTTATAACATTTGTCCCAAGTTGCATCAAGAAGAAGACTGAAAATAATACAACGAGATTTATAGTTTGAATGCAGGTAGAAATCCATAAATGAAATCTTAAAAAGTTTATACTCCAATGCACATCAAGAACATCAAGCAACTTATTCACCTGAGAAATACATGCTTAAAAGTGTCAACATAAAGTTGGTGAGTTCATAGGTTTATGTATGTGTAAATGTAGGACCACAAGAGTTCAATGTATGAAATAATGTATCCCATACAAATCTCAAAATTTAATTATGATTGCACTAAGCTCATGACACTGAAGCTACAACTATGTATGTATGCATATTTATGCACTAATGTACTCGTGTAGATGTTCACCCATAACATCCAAAATACGATATGGTATACGTCCGTTAGTTCGGTCGTCCAAAGCTAGTAAGTATGACTTACCCGAACGGGGATGTTAATCCCAAATAGATCTATTTATAACACACACGCTTACTCCAAGCAATTAACAGTTCATGATACTGGGCATAATGGGTTATCGCTACTTAGGCAACTCGTAATATGTTTAAAAGAGTACTTGCGTCCAAATGTAAAACAAAGCATGTATCTCACCCCGAGATTTGTAAAGTAATTGTAAAACAAGTAAAGTGGGGCCATAAACTCACCTCAAGTGATGTAATTGATTTTTAGAAAAATCAACTATGAAGGTCGTCGCAAAGGACCGGTATGCAACCTATTTAATTATAGGTTGATTTAGAATAACGCATGAAAATATAGAACGATGCACTATATTTTATCTTGTTATATCACCACCTAATAGTTTTAGACTTAGTTTATAAATCAAAATAATGCTTTCATTAAGTTTACCACTTTAATTATTTTTATAACGACCATATATATATATAGTTTAGTTAATTTATAAAATAATATTTATAAAGTTTGTAAAGCGTATAAATATTATATAAGTGATGCAATATTATTTTCTAAGGTTTTTATAGTCCAAACGGATCGAAAACGTCTAAAAACAAAATTTTACTATTCATGTCAGGATAAATAGTGCAAAAATTTTTATAACACCTTCCGAAAAATAATCCAAGTTTGATTAAGTTTTACTCTCTTGTGATACACTTTTGGGCATCCAAACTCGCATTATTTTAGCGAAAAATAATTGCGGACAACATTTTAGTTTTATACTCAAGCCGGTTCAGACCCGAAAATGGTTAAAAATACGATTTACAAATCTGCCAGATTTTTGCCAAAAACTGTTTTTGTCGGTATTGTTTCAAATCTAGTTTTGACCATAACTTCTTCGTTTTATATCCGTTTTTCGCGTTCTTTATATGCACGGAATCATATTAAGATCAAATAACATATTTTTAAGGTTTTAGCTCGTCAAAATGTCCCTAGTTTTCTGTTTAAGTTCGGCTGTTAATAAAGTGTATTTACATACTTTTTGTCCATTATTTCTACTCTATTTTTACACAACAAAACCACTACTCTATATATTTCAACCATCTTCACAAACAACAATCATCCACTAACCTAATCTCATCTAACTCTTCACAATAATAAGAACAAAACATCAAATAATTTATAAAAGTGTTTAAGCTAGTTTATGAATAATAAACTTGTTAACATACTTAATAATCATAAAAGTAAGTATTGTTCTTGATTTTTTTGCAAATGTTTATAAAAGTCTACTAGTTGGTGATATAACTTAGTAATCTTGATGTTCATGTACATAAATATATTATGTAAGTATAGAAACATGTATAAACATAATCAAAATGTATGAAAATCAAAAGAGTAAAAGAGTATGCTTACAAAACTTATGACAACAAAATGAAACCTAGACTTTGATTTTTAACTCAAAAACTTAATTAAACCCAATTTAAAAATCTTGAGACCCTAACTTAGATCTTGAAACCCAAGCTTGAAAACACCTTGGAATACCTTAGATATCAACACTGAACACACTAGATTGCTTGTAATATCAAGAAAATAAAAAACAAATGGTGACTTTGGATGGCTTATTTGAGCCATGGGTGGTGAATGGGGAGAAAGAGAGATTTTTGTGATTTGCTAGTTATCAAATGAGATGTGTTTGCTAGTTGTATGCATCTTATATAGGGAAAATATCTAGGGGACAACAAGCTCAAATCATTCAAAAAATTAAGGGGGGAGTGGGCTTGTAAGACAATAGGTGGGAGTTGGTTTGAATTTTGGTGTTAGCTTATTTTAGAAGACTTGTAAGATATTGTGGTACATGGTGATGTTATTAAGGAATTTGCATGTATCTTGTACATGATACAAAGGGGCCGGTTCATATAGGCATTTTAGGGGGAGGGAAATGTTTAATTTTTGATAAGGTATAAATATTGTGGGTATTTGTAAAGGGGTTATAGTTTACATGTATTCATGAAAGCTCAAAACGCGAAAAGTAAGCGTTTTACGTAACATATAAAAATAAGATACGAAAAGTTATAAATTATCTTCGTAATAATTATATAACACTTGTTTGACATAAACTTTTATTTATTAAATGTCGGTTTACGTTAATTATTGATGTTTAGTTTACGCGATTTAACTTAACGGTTGAAATTAAAAGTAAATGCGTAAAAGCTCAAAATAAATAAATGTGAGTTTATGGACGTAAAATGACCGAAATTGTAGGTTGTCACAGATTGTGTGTTGGTTAGTATTTTAGTCCTTAAAATACATTGGTGAAGTGGTAGATTGGTTCTAGCTAAGATTAGAACTCGACATTTAGCTTAGTGTCAGAAAATAACGTAAGCGGCGTGTAAACGGTTTTCTCCCCATAAAGGGAGCTTGTTGACATAGTGAAATCTCGAGTCGGATACTTGAGGAGTGAAGTAGGGCGAAGAAGAGCTTCGTAGCCGAACAACTATAAATCTCGATGTTGTGGTTTGATTGTTCTATCTCTTATCTCTTATCTTTTACTTACTCTTTTTATTTATTGTTTGTATTGTGATTGTTTTGCAAGTAGTTAGATACATTGGTTGTTCATATCGTTAGTTGATCTTGCATATATTCGAATTTGGTGTTTTTATAAGTAAAGTTTTTAAAACGCCAATTAACCGGTAAACTATTCAACCCCCTTCTAGTTTCCACAATTGGTATCAAGACGCCAAGGTCACTTAAATTTTTTAAAAAATATATTCGTATTTTATAGCTTTGATATCGAACAATGGATTTCTGACTATTATCTCAGAAGGGCAATTTTGTATAGACCCCACTTTTCGAAAGCGATAGTTTTATTTATTGAAAAAATATATTCGAAACGTTTGTAAAATCAAAAGATTGTCTGTCGGCATGTTAGTACCAACCGGTGATTTCAACCCATTAAAATATCCAAAACCAAACTAGATGAGGTTATCCCTTTTGAAAAACAAAGTGATGAACTTAAGAAAAGACTTGCAAAAAATAACGAAGCTGAAATGGTTATTTACACCACTTTGCCTAGAAAAGAATATGAAAGAATTTTCATGTGTAATACGGCAAAAGAAATTTAGAAAACTCTGTTAATCACCCATCAAGGTAATAGCCAAGTCAAAGATAACAAGATTGACCTTTTGTTACAACAATATGAACAATTCGTCATTTCTGAAGACGAATCTATAGATAGTGCTTTTGCTAGATTTAATTGTATTATTACTAGTCTAAAAGCTCTTGATGAAGGTTACTCTAGCAAGAACTATGTCAGGAAGCTTCTTAAGGCTCTACATCCTAAATGGAGAGCAAAGGTCATGGAAATTGAAGAGTCGAAAGACTTGACATCACCATCTCTTGATGAACTCATCAGGAACCTAAAAGTTCATGAGATGATCATCAAGAAAGATTTCAAAATAGTCAAAGCTAAAGGAGAAATAAAATCTCTTGCTTTAAAGGCTAAGAAGGAATCTAGTGATGAAGAGTGTTTGACTTCCGGAAGTGAAGATGAAGAGTGTTCGACTTCGCAAATTATGAAAAACTGCGCAAAAGGCGTACCGACGCGAAAATAATTAAATTATATTTAATTATCACAAATTTATTTACTAAAAATATTTAATAAATTATTAAACATTTGATTTCATAAACGTTTGTTAAAAACGCAAATATTCAAGTTAAAGTTTACAATTATGGACAACAGTTTACATGAGGTAACCTCCGATGCTCCCATATAATAATAAACATTTTAAATAAATTCTATAAAACATTTATAAAATACTAGTCGTGTAAATACTCACTTTTCATGAAAAATTCATTTTGAACGCAACGGTGTAACTTTCGTGTCTTGAATCAACCGTTATTTAGCCTAAACGAGTCCCGAACAAGTATTTTACAGAGATTACACTTTTGGTCCCTGTGGTAATATTTACACCATCACCCCCTAATCTATTATACACTTGACACATTTTTTTAACTTTTTGGTATATATACTCAACCGATTAGGGTTTCCTCATTTTATAACCCTAGCCACCAACACATACGTTTCCTCCCGTCCCTTGTTACTTTTTTCTGGTGCCAGCTCCAACCACCACCATCACGGCAAAATTCTGGCCACCCATAACTAAAGATTTCTTACTATATATAATATAAATATATAATAATAATCAATAATTATAATTCAATTATAGTATAAGTATTTCAAAAGATTCAAAGAAATTACTTTTATCCAAAGTAAAATCAAAAATCCCCTGGGTCGTTTCCCGACGAGGCGTGAACGGAAAATCGAGTGTCGGTTTGGGAATTATGCTTGAATATCACAAATGGGGGTTTGCTTTTCTAATTCTACTATTAAAATGCAAAAACGAGTAAAGGAAACCTAAAAACGAAAGCGATTTATGTAAAACACGAAAAAAACGAGAACATGAATCAAATCCCGTTCTTTTAAAAAACCAAATTGTAAAAATTAACCCTAGGGGGAATACAAAAGCAAATCCAAATGTTTCATAGTTACCAAAAGGGGGGTGATAAAAGGAAAATTTAAAAAAAGGAATTATATTTTTATGATTTAATAATATTATAATTTAATATGAATTAAAAACGATTTAATTGAAATTAAATGATAAAAATACTAAACTAAATTGGGAAACATCTGAAAAAAATCTGAAAAGTAAGTTTGAATAAAGCTACAATGTCAGAAAAAAAACGAGTACACAGCTTAATGAAATAAGCACAAATAAGCAAAATAAGTTGATAAGCTTAATTGGGTACAAAGGTTTTAAAACATTTATATTGTGAGAGTAAGGCCAGTGGCCCCTAACGGGTTAGTGGTATTTGTTGTGTATATGTGGGATGAGTGTGTGAGAAGGATGAGGTCATGGTTCGACCCCCATCCTCTCTTCTTTTTTTGAAAACATATTTTTAATTTTTTTTTAAACTAATAGAATAAGAAAAGTGACAACCTTAAAAA
The DNA here is from genome assembly GCA_026074375.1 of Tanacetum coccineum. NCBI lineage: Eukaryota > Viridiplantae > Streptophyta > Magnoliopsida > Asterales > Asteraceae > Tanacetum > Tanacetum coccineum. Next base: position 18,508 of record BQNB010018622.1, read on the forward strand.
AAACCTTTTTTATAAGACCTTAAAATAAAGCTGGCAACTAAACAAAAATAATGCAGACAGAATGTACCCCTATTTAAAAAAAAACTAAGTTAGAAGGCAAACTGCTAGGACTTAATTAGGGCTTAAAAAGCACTTTGGACAAAGCAAATAAGCATTCCAGATAAACACTATGTCTAATATAAGCATTTGGAAACAAAAAATAAGCTAAATAAAATGGGCTGATACTAAGCTTAACAAGACGAAGAATTACCTAAAGTCGCTAAAAAAACTTAGGAATGCTAAACTAAAAAAAAAAACTAATAAGCTCAAATAAGCTCTACCCCTATAAGCTACATAAGCTAACTGGCCTAAGTCTAAACTAAGTAAGCAATAATAAGCAGAAATGAGCCAAGATAGCCAAAGAAACACACTGAAACGCCAAGGTGATTTTGCTGTAGGGGTAGTCCCTAGGGCAACGTAAGACCAAGCAACTTCCATCGATACACTAATGCAAGCAAAATACTATGACCGAGGCTCAGCACATTACACTACAGACGAAAAGGATTACTTGCCGTAGTTGTAAGCTATCGAGAAAATTCTCCGTGCCATATCTTGTCTTGTCAAAGACATAGTGTATACAGACCATTAGTGCTCTCAAGTACCGCTTGCTAAGACGACCAAGATTGCTCTGTGATTTTGCTGCAACCAAGAATTAATGTCGTTAATCCGTGGAATAAATAAAGGAGCATAAAATACTCGCCGCAGACCACCTTCTCCAGACATGAAAAACCCCATCAAAGTGAACTCCGAGAAAAAGGAATACGAAATGACATATTTCCTCTGAGACACTTGGGATGGTATACCCTTCTCAGTGTGATGAAATTGCCCCATGGTTTTGCCGATTTTTCGCAAACTAACCAATATGCGATGGAATTTGTGATCAAAGAATGGTCGTCTAGCAGAAGAAAGTTTTTCAAAGACCGTCAAACACCTACTATTGGACGACCCCTTCTTGTTTATAGATATGGCGGATCAAGGGTGATACCGAGCGGTGTTGTGCACAGGGAAACTCAAGATGATAGTGCAGTGTTTGCTAAGATGGATAATCTTCAAAACCAGCTGAACCAAGTTATGCTCATACTTCAAAACTCACAAGGAGTCTGTGATCCTAAAGTTCTTGCAGCAGGTAGATACTTGTTTATTGCCTCTTGTATTGCACATATTAAGGATGCTTGGGTATGTGACAGTGGAACCACTGATCACATATGTATCACTCTCACCTTAATGTTTAACATCACATACCTCACAACACCTATCACAGTTTCACTTCCTAATGGTCATCAAACACTTGTTACCATCACTCGTTCAGTTACACTAAAACCACAACTAACACTACACAATGTTTTTTTACATTCCATCTTTTGCCTATAATCTACTTTCCATAAGACAAGTCACCAAAAACACATCACTTTCAGTCCTCTTTACTCACCCCACATGTATCTTTTAGTGAAACAACAAGAGGATAGCCTATGGGATTCTGTCTGATGACTTGTACATCATCACACCTGACACCACATCATCTCCTTCAACTCATCAACCATCTATCAACTCCATCTCAAAGGATTTACATCTATGGCATTCTAGACTAGGACATCCATCTGTCCATGTACAAAAACAAATAAAGTCTATTCCTATTACCCCATCTGATGTAACAAATTTTCATTGTGATATATGCCCCTTAGCTAAACAAACTGCATTACCATTTCCTTCTAGTATTTTTCATGCAAAATCAAACTTTGAATTGGTTCATGCTGACACATGGGGTCCTTATAAATCTTCTACACTTAATCATTGCAAATATTTTCTCACCTTGGTTGATGATTACTCAAGAACCACTTGGACATACCTACTTCCTACAAAACAACATGTTCCTTCCACTCTCAAAACATTCTGCAATTATGTCCAAAATCAGTTCAACACAACCCTCAAAACCTTAAGGAGTGACAATGGGACAAAATTTGTAAACACCTCACTCTCAGAATTTTTCCAAAACAAAAGAATCATACACCAGACCTCATGTCCAAACACCCCACAAAATGGGAGTGCAGAAAGAAAACACAAACACTTGTTAGAAGTTGCCAGGGCTATTCACTTTTAAGCTAACTTTCCAATTCACTTATGGGGTTATAGTCTTCTAGCTGCTACATACCTTATCAACAGATTACCTACACCCATTCTCAACAACAAAAGTCCATTTGAAATTCTTTTTCACAAACAACTTGATCTATCTAACCTTAGAAACATAGGTTGTTTAGCCTATGCATCAACTCATTCACCAAACAAATTTGCACCTAGAGCCATACCTTTAACTTTTCTAGGCTATCCACAGAATCAAAAGGGCTATCTTCTCTTATCTTATGAAACTCACAAAGTTTTTGTAAGTAGACATGTCACATTCCAAGAACATATTTATCCATATCACAAAACACAAATCAGACCTCCTCCATTCCCTCTTTTACCTTTATTCCTTAACCAGTACCCTCACCAATCTTGCACACCCTACTCACATCATCGCCTTCTCTTTCTCCTGAACCCAATCTTTCTAACCATTCACCATCAACAACTGAACCAGTGATCACATAACCAAATACACCAGAACTCATCACACCAGATTCTACTCCACCCATTCCAACCTCACCTACACCCACTATCACTACAATAGAGTCAACATAACCAACTACTAACATTCACCTCACACCATCACTCCCCACCAGAACCTCAACCAGACAGAAGACAACATCAACCAAACTCAGAGATTACATTCATTACAAACCTCCCTCACAAATCAACTTCACTCATTCTAAACACCACATATCACACTTCATCAACTACCACAATATCACTAAACCATCCACTCTCCACCTTATCAATTCACTAAACACTGAAAAAGAACCTACCTCATATAAACAAGCATCAAAGAATCCTAAGTGGGTAGAGGCAATGAACAAGGAACTAGATGCTCTAGAAAGTAATAACACCTGGGAATTAACTCTGCTGCCTCCAAACAAACAAGCTATTGGTAGCAAATGGGTGTACAAAATCAAGTACAAGTCAGATGGATCTGTGGAAAGATACAAAGGAAGACTAGTTGCAAAAGGATTCAATCAAAAAGAGGGAGTTGATTATACTAAAAACTTTGCACCTGTGGCTAAAATGGTTACAGTAAGAACCATTCTCACAATGGCAACTATTTCAAATTGGCATATTCATCAGTTGGACATCAACAATGCTTTTCTACATAGGGATTTAGATGAAGAAGTCTACATGACTCTACCTAGTGGCTACAACAAGAAAGTGTTTCCAAATACAGTTTGTAAGCTTAAAAAGTCACTTTATGGACTAAAGCATGCTAATAGACAGTGGTTCACAAAGCTCACTACATTTCTCCTCTCCCTAGGTTTCAAACAGAACAAAGCTGATACTTGTCTTCTTACCTACTTTACAAAAGACATCTCACTTGTCTTACTCATCTATGTAGATGACATCCTTATCACTGGAAACTCCCTTACTTTCATCAACAACATAAAACAACAACTTCACAACACTTTCAGCATTAAAGATCTTGGCCCCTTACATTATTACCTTGGTATTGAGTTCATCAGAAGTGAGAAAGGGTTAGTAATGACACAAAGGAAGTATGCCTTTGATCTTATAAAACATGCAGGTCTGACACACACCAAACATGCCAAAACTCCTCTGGACCCAAATATCAAACTCACTTATGATAGTGCCACACCTCTCACAAACTCCTCACACTATAGAACTCTAGTGGGTAAGCTCATATACCTCACCATCACTAGGCCAGATATTACTTTTGCAGCTCAGCTTCTCAGCCAATTCTCCCACTCTCCTCATACAACTCATCTTAAAGCTTTACAGAGAGTATTAAGATATATCAAGCTCAGCCTTGGTCAAGGTTTATTCTTCTCAAGAACTAATCCACTCACCTTACAGGCTTATTGTGACAGTGATTGGGCTACATGCCCTGCATCTAGAAGATCAGTTACAGGCTTTGGAGTATTTCTTGGAGACAGCTTAATTTCCTGGCAATCCAAAAAGCAAGCAGTTGTTTCTAGGTCTTCCACAGAGGCAGAGTACAGGGCATTAGCAGATTGTTCATGTGAGATAACTTGGCTCAACTCTTTACTCAAGGATTTGCATATTCCTATTACAACACCAGTCAAGGTTTTTTGTGATAACTCCTCAGCCATAGCCCTAGCATCTAATCCTGTCCAACATGCCAGGACCAAACACATAGAGATAGATTGTCAATTTGTAAGGGACAAAATCAAGGCTGGTCAAATTCTTCCTATATATGTTCCTACAACTTCACAGACAGCTGATCTCCTCACCAAAGCTCTACACACACCTTTGTATAACAAGTGTCTCTCCAAGTTAGGCATGTGTGATCCATACACACTACCAACTTGTAGGGGGGATATTGGAACACAATCTATCAGCAAAGTCAATACAGTTTATAAAGGCAGTCAAAGCAACTACATCTCCCCTCATTGCATAAAGCATCAAAGCCTTCTGTACAAGTTCTATTAGCTAGAGTACAAGTCTTGTAGCCTATAGTTTGAAAGGTAGTTCGTGTCTTGATGTATAGTATAAATAGCAGTTGTGTCATTTCATTCAGTAGTTCTGTAACTCATAACATTTCACACACTCAATATAATTCTCTCCCAAGTATGATTACCTTTAAAGACACTTTTGAGATGTTGAGACTTTATAGTGAGAACATGGATTCCTTTAATTTTGGTCACTGATTTTTGGTACTCATCTGATATATTTTCTTGGATTCCTATTTCAATCATGTCGTTTATATCACTACTTCCTGTTTTTGTTTGAATCTCACATTATTCCTTTTGGTTCAGGCATCCTTTGTTGGAGCTATGACGATGACCTTAGGGCCCACAGGAATGGTTAGTGTTTTATCATATATTTGCGTTGCTTAAAGATTAAGAATTAAAGTTAGTTTACGAGTTCCTTATAAATGGGTCTCTTTATGATTTTTGCATCCCTTAAATGAATACAGCAAGCCATTAATATGGAATAATTGTGTCAAGATTGCTTTAGGGACAACACGTGCATTAGAGTAAGTCAAAACTTACTACTTTCATCTTATCACTTGATTGAAGTAACTAATGCTAATTTTATCTTCAGATATTTGCATGAAGTATGTTCGCCACCTCTTGTTCATAATTATATAGTATGCTAATATATTGCTTGACTCGGAGCTCAATTCTCATCATTCTGACTCTCGGTTAGCAAGTCTTGTCTCAGATGCAGATTAGGTACGGCATCAGGCCTGTGGAAAGTGTGGCAAAGATCCTTCTTTACCCTTGTTTTATTGACCTTTGCATTGCAGGGATTGGATTACAATGGATATAGTGCTCCAAAGGTTTCCTTGTCTGGTCAGTACATAATAAAAAGTGATGTCTATGGTTTTGGTGTAACCATGTTGAAACTACTTACAGGAAGAAAACCATTCGATAGGTAAACATATCTTCAATGTAGTATCTTATTAGTATTGTGGATAATTTAAGGTACCACTTTGTTTACTTACATATTTACTTGCACTACAGCTCAAGGACGAGGGTAAAACAGTCTTTGGTTAGGTGGGCTACACCTCATCTTCATGACATGGACGATCTTGCAAAGATGGTTGATCCAGCTCGTAAAGGACTATATATATCCAATCGAATCTCTTTCTCAATTTGCAAATATAATTGCTTTTTGTGTACATGTAATGTGTCACAATTAAGTTTCTAGTAATACTATATATGTCATATTTTTAGGTTGTTACATACTAATATGTATAATATTTTAAGCAAATATGTTCAGGCCCAGCCAGAGTTTTGGCCACCCATGTTGGAAGTGGTTCAGGCATTGGTTGGACTTGCAGATGGCAAATATAAGCAAGAGAACTGTTGAGGCTAAAGGTGAGTAGTTATTGCGCACTAAGAGTCTAAACTTGCATTGTGTACTGTCAATTTCCTTCTTATTGTTGGCGTATAGTCCAAAATGGGCCTGACCCAATGGGCCAAACCCGATAAAAGGGTGGCCCACATCCTACGTAACCCTAATCCATACACTATATATACAAGGGTATGATCACCCTACTGGAATAGGTTATTCTCTACCACCTCTTTATATAACATGCTTATACTATTCTGACTTGACCATCAGAGGGTGGATCCCGGGCTCCGACCTCGGGTCCCCTTCTAACCAGTTCTTCTTTGTTGGCAGCACTATTCAAGGCTCGGGAAGACGACGAACGGCACCAGGAGAGTCGTCAGGACCGGCCCGACCAAATTATGCATCAACAAGTTGGCGCCATCCGTGGGACCTCGAACAAACTATACTTCGTGTTCTCATATGTAAGTCTCTTGTTGAATAGATCTCTGCAGCCTATTAAGGATGATAGCCAAGATGTATAAATACAGTTGACTATGTAGAAACACTGATTATGAATACTATGTGTTAAAGCGGAATCTTAACACAAGTACTAAGAAGAACAATGAAAAACTAATTAATAATTTCTATTAATCTGTCTTGAGTGATTACAGATTACTAACTATGAGATATGCCTTATATGAGATGTATATGGAGATCGTGCCTCTAACTATGCCAAGAGGGATCCTTTTATAGACCAAGGATAAACCCTAACAGGCTTACAAAACGCGTACATATCTTTTCCTAAAATATCTCATACATATCTCTTAAACGGTACTAACTATTTTCTACTATCGGTACTAACTAACTGATCAGTACTTAACATTTTGTACTGTCAGTACTAACTATAACTATCAGTACTAACTATTAGTACTGTCGGTACTAAGTTAGGAAAACGTAATTCCCAACAATCCTCCCTTAAACATGAATGTTGAACTCTTTTAACTTCATGTTTCCTTCAGATTTATCTTCTTTAGCACATAGAGGATGTATCCAAACACTTTTAACATTTCTTGAGCTTTTAAGCACTATCCATCTTCAGCAGCAACTTTGTCTTCTCAGCAACACAGCAACATCTTTTCAGCAACAATCCAACTAAGTTGGCTTTGTAGTTTTTGGCAAACTACCAGCCATTAACGGATTTGATGTTCCTTTACCAGTAGCCGTTTGCTCTGGGATAGTTAACTCTTTATTTTAAAAACATGGTGAGTTAATTACCATACAGTTTTTGGTAAACTGTCAACCATCAACGGAATTGATTTGTCTTTACCAAATACCGTTTGCCTTTGGACTAGCCAATGCTTCATTGCCATAACATGGTGCATTGATAAACCATATAGTTTTTAGCAAACTATCAGCTATCAACAGATTTGATTAGTCTTTACCAAGAACTGTTTGATCTTGGACTAGCCAACTCTTCACCAATGAAGCAAGGTGAGTTGAGAACCCTACAATTTTTGGTAAATTGTCAACCATAAACGGATTTGAGAAGTCTTTACCACAAGCCGTTTGCTTATGGACTAGCCAGTTCTTATGCCTGTTAAGCATGGTGAACTGATGACCATTTGTTGTGTGGTTTTGACACCAACACTCAAAGATCCTCCTCATCTCCATCAGAGTCTTCAGGTTCTAACTCTGCAAGTAGCTTCTTGACAAATCTAATCAACTCTAATGCCATAGTACTGTCTTCTTCAGATTTTGTTTTTTTTTTTTTTTTATTCATCATCGTAGATATAAATGTTATATGGTCAATGATCCATTAATTCTCGCTTCTTCGTCCAGACCTGCGAACACCATAGATATAAATATACACTTGCTACATCGATGGGCCTTTGGTCTATTGGTATCCATGAGATGGTTGCGTCCCCGACCTAAAGGTTAATGGTTCAAGTCCTGCAAGGGATGAAAGTGACATTATTGTAATTGTGGTATGACAAGCAAGATAGCGGCTTCGCGCGTTGCGTTCTCGGGCAATGCGGTTTTTTTAGACTATTTTAGAGTATGTTGAGTTGGCTTTTTAGGTTTCAGGTTACAATTTGGGTCATGTAGGAAGATAGTTTTTGGGCTGATGTTTGGTCTTTGCTTCATTTGTTTGATATGTTTTTGGTTATATGGTATTTTGGCAGGAGGTCTTTACGCATTTTTTCATTAAAACTACAATTGTAAGGAAAACAAAGTGGCCCTTAATAGCTTTTCATTGCAAAATTTCCAGCTTTGCATGTTCACATCGGAATATTTGTACTAGAATCAAACAATTTATAATCAAGATCAATGAGACACCTGAAGTGGGGCATCAAGGATCAGAAAGAAATGAAGCAATGGTACCAACCTTTTTGGTATATTAAACGATAAGATAGGAAAAACTTGTCATCTTCACATGCACAATATGGCCCATTTTGCTCTTTGTGCCTGCAAATTTTACCATACATTTGGTTATGATTGGTTCTAGAGTGAGTTGGTTTCATTTTGCACTATTGTAAAAAGATATAGGGATAAAGGGTGCATTAGTTGTTGAAATTACTTACATGACAGTACGTACAAAATGGTTCAACTCGAACGGCAACTGCCACAACCAAACGGGGATTTACTTTATCGCCTCAAGATGAATGTAAGTAAGATATATCGATAAGCCCTCCATCATAGCTGCAGTTGTTGTTGTTGTTGTTACTGTTTGGACTATAGAAACATAAGTTTGTTTTGAAGTGCCAAGGAAGGTCAAGAAAAACATTGGCAGATCTAGTGTTATGCTATTTTAAAGCAACGCAAACCATTAGCGACGACAGTCTAGCCACTACATTGTAGCATTTTGATCTAGGGGGAATTCTAAAATTGATCTAAATAGATGATAATCGCAGCCAATAATTTTTTGTGGCCCTGTGTCATAATGTCAGCTTGATATCCTGTATGATACTTTTTACAACTCTAAAATAATGAAGAGTCGATACATGTGATCGCTTTAATGCTCATTCTGAAATTCATAGAGCAAGCAGAAAACCGAGTAATTCATAAACTAAACACACATGTATAAGTAAAACTTCATATATTTTTAATACTTAAGTGATGGGCTTGGGCGTCTAGTATAATGTACGCTAATTAATTCGTACCCGAAACTGTTAAGTCCCACCCCTAAACCCTTTCTAGGTTTTTTCAAGTGTTCGAAAATCATACAATCAATCAAAACAAATAAAGCCCGAACATTACCAAACAATATTCTATACTCAATTTATATATAAATACCCTCTCTAAAACACAATGCTTGTATTCCTCCTGAAGTTCTTAAAACTTCTTGGATTGTAAACATTTCTCTTTTATGTGTCATGGTAACGACTATAATATAATGTTCCACTATTTTATTTTAGTCGATACGCCGTTTTAAAATGTTTATTTTAAAACCGAGTAGTGATAGTAAATATTCAATGGAATGTAAACGGTCACAATATAAATTTAGGTTTACCATCACCAGAAGGAATAAATTTTTAAGAATAATTATTGTAGTTTGGTATTTTATTTTTATTTGTCACGGTAAGGGTTACGTTTCGCGTTTAAAATACTTTTGGACGCACCCCGAAATACCTAGACTCACATAGACTCAAGACTTTAAAATACCCTCTTTTATCACCTCTAGACACCAAAAACTATCAAATTCTTGTGTAATTAAGCCGTGTGGCGGTTGCACCTATGAATACATAACTAAACAAATCATCTAGAATATTTCCAAAACATTTTCCATAAGTACATGTACATCCTAGTTAATTAAATCATGTACTTAATGTCTCCAAGTTAGTTTGATGTAAATTGGGTAATAACCTCATTTGATCTCTTTGGCCCTTGGATACCCACGTCAACAACACTTATACACAAACCATGAGATCCTTACAAATCCTAGTGAATCTTGTACCATGATTTTGTAATTAAGGTTGATATTAGGAGGTATTAGAAATACCATGTGTGACAAGCTAGGAAACCACCACCTTAGGACCGGTTATGTCCCCCTTAACCACGCTTAAACCTCAATCTTCCTCAAACTAACCCAACATAAGGACCAAGTACCTTTCACTTACCACATTACTAGTAATTGTCAAGTCTAGGTACCCTACAAACCAATATTAGACGTGTATTTACATAGAAAGGAGGAGAAGACTTTGCAAACTTGTACCCTTAACCATTCCTTCAAAACCCTAGTTAGTTTAAGGAACATGCATGCGTTGAATTTTATAAAGACAAGGAATGTGCTCAATAATACTCATTCCCTAGCAATTCTTACAAAAGAAAACTCTACCATCTACATTTAACACACGGCAAAACCATCTGTCTTAACATTTCCATATGAATTTCCATTTATCAACAAAGCCAAGTGTTTAAAACTTACACTTCCAAGCTTACCAAGCATGATTCAAGTGTGTGCAGAGATGAGCCTAAAGGGGGGGGGGGGGCGGGGGAAGGGGGGCTGCTCATATCAAGGAAGCTAAACGGGTTACCTCTCGGTTCGATAATACTCGACAATTGCCACTCTCTTTACTTAGGGACTCCTTGTAAGTCGACATTCAACTCTAAACCACCCTTGGGTTCATATACTATACGTAGTAGACATGTAATGCTAAGTTCGACGGGTTACAAATTCGTAACACGTCATTTTATTTACATTGCATTCTGTACTGTCGTTTTTTTACGTTAGGCGTTGACCCTATGCATGGGATAGCAGGCCCTAAGGCCAAAACTTAGTTATGAACAAAACCTTTATATTTCGATTAATAACGTTTTCCCTACGTAAAATAATTGTGAAAAGTCGTAAGCACTTGGTTGACCATTATAACCGTCGTTGTTACATTGTTTTGTGTGGGTACCTAGTAATCATGCTTGTGCGTAGATTAAGGAATTGTGGGGGAGGACTAAACTAAGATGTGTGCGTTTTTCCTATGCGTCGGACGTACATAAGCTAGAACCCACTTGTTTCACTTGCATGCGATACTCTTCTGTGCTAGAAGCTTAAGCCAGAATGCTAACACTAAATCAATGAAAGAAGCTAAAGAAAAAGTCCTTTGTTGGCCACTGTGGAAGAACATGCTCATGCATGAGGTGACCATAAACTAGTCACTATAATTCCATAGTGAACCCCTCATTGCTATAAATTTAGGGCCTAGTCAAATGCAATCCAACTCCCATTCAAGCCATGGAGAACACTACTCCGGGCAGGGATTCGACCCACAAATGGGTCCATAATGCACTGTTGGGCCGAGGGGTCCGACCCACAATTGTTGCATAAGACCCACTGTTGGGCCGCTAGGTCCAATAGGGTCGTGTTAATGTTTGGCTGAAAACTATGCGACACAGTAGATATTGGCTCTTCTAAACCAATGGCGACATAAACAAATGCCTACTAGGCTTAGACCACCCGGCTTATGCTTTGAAAAGCTTCACCGAGCCACAAATGGGCCGCAAGGCCCGACCCAGGGCCCAATAACTTCAAAATGAGCTAAAGTGCGAGTGTGTCTATTTAAACGTAAAAGTCATGTATTGAGAACTTATAAATTATAAGGACGCAATTTCGTAAATGTCTAAACGATAAGGACTCAATTTGAACACTTAAGTTAAATCGACGAAAAAAATAGGGGACTAATATTGTAATTAACGAAAGTATAAGGTTAGAACTCGTCACTTTTCGAAAATCATAGAACCATAAGGGCCATTCTTGTCATATCATGAAACTGAGTACATAAGGGCTAAAATTTGTGAACCATTGAAAATGAAGGGTAAGTTTTAATAAAATTAAAACTTGGAGGATTCACTTGGAAATAAATAAAACACTCGACCACAGTCGGTCGAACATTAAGATATAATTCAGTCATTGAACGGGAATTAATAACAAGTTAATAATTATTGTAATTTTTTTGAGTGATTTCACGTTTATCGAGAACCATCGAAATTATAAAAACAATGATCTTGTGCATCACCAACCACAGTGATCACGGTATTTTTTAATCTTAATATGGAATTTTAGTTATATAAATGAGTCATTAGTTTAAATGTGTTATACTAAGCACTTGACCAGTACTTACTTAGGTAAAACTTATCGGTGTGATTCCACTGCGCTTACCTTGGATACTTGTTATCATTCAGAGAACTACCTCGCTATGGGTGAGTTCATAGGCCCATGTTTTACAATTATTTAAATCATTTTACATTCCTTGGGTGAGAACATTGCTTTGTTTTACAAAACTGTGACGCAAGTGTACATTTTATACTATGATTAGTGTTTGCCTAAGTTACCATAACCCATTATGTCCATGATCATGAACTGTTAATTGCATAGATGTAATTGGGAATTACATTATGTGGGCGCGAATGTTATGAATAGATCTATTAGGGATTGACAATCCCCGTTCGGGTGACTAGCTATCACTGGAACGAACGCATACATTTGTCGAATCTGGATGTTGGGGGGTTAGCACATCATTCACGGACATTGTTTGGCAAATTATTTTTGCATCCAACATGTCGAGCTTCGGTTGTCTTGGAGCTTTAGGAAACGTAATTACTTTTATGATATTTGCATTTGTTGCTAACATGCACTTGGAAATCTCTGCGGTCCTACCATCGATTTATACAAACCTATGAATTCACCAACTTTATGTTGACGTTTTAAGCATGTTTTTCAGGTCAATAAGGCACGAGGTGCGATGATACATTGGGAGTCAATAATTGAAGAGTCAACACTTAAGATTTGGGGTCTTATTACACTTTTGGGTCAATTGTTTATAAAACGGGAATCTTTATTAGTTTGTGGAAACCATTTTAAAGCTATGAGTCTTATGTAACAAACAAGTATTTTGTTAATCCAATGTATCTTTTTCAAACGACACGTTTAGTAGTCGTTCTCTGATCTTGTGCTGTTGACCCAATAATGTAACGCCTTCGGATAAATTCAAACATTCCGCTGCATACTCAGATTTGAGGGTGTTACAGAATGGCTTCAGAGCTAGGTTATAGTGAACAGGTCAAAAGTTTTTGTCTGGACTATAACCATTTTCAAAACTGTTTTTCACAAATGGGATTTGCGAGGGACATACATGCATCACTTGTTTACGTCTAGCGCATATAGGTTTACATGACATGCATTGATTAAGCATTAGTAGGGTACTAAGTGCTTACCTAATTGATATACGTGTATATAAATGATATTACGTATATTACTATAAGAGCTTTATTATTAAAGCCTTACAGACATATCATATCGATTTTTCTTATAAGAAATACTTATATAAGTTATTTTACTTTTTCCAGTAACCATGTCTTCTGTGACATCTGCTGTTACCTACACTTCCGTCTACACCGACTCTGAGCCCGGCAGGGCCTTTTGGGGAACCGATGATGAGGAAGTATCAGAGGGAGGCATACCACGGGTCATCGTACTAGGATACGACGGACTCCCGCTACAGCCAGTAGCCTCACCGTCACCAGGTTACATACCAGGTCCAGAGAATCCACAGACACTGCCAGTTCCTCAGGATGAGGATGAGCGTGAGCCTATGTTCGTACAGGCACATGATCCGGACTACGTGTCAAAGCCTATATACCCTGAGTATATACCATTGGAGGATGACCATGAGTTTCCGGCTGAGGAACAGCCATTACCTCCTATTGATTCACCATATATATATATATATATAATATATATATATATAAATAATAATAAATAATATAAATGATTAATATGATATTAATATTCAATATATATAATATTATTATTTATATTATATATTACTATTATATATGATATAAAGTATTAAACATAAACATATATATATAATATGATTATATTATATTATTATTTAATATTATATATATTACATCCATATATTTAATATAATATTTAATATATTATATTTCATTAATATACATTGGAGGACGACCATGAGTTTTCGGCTGAGGAACAGCCATTACCTCCTGTAGATTCACCCACTGCTGAGTCACCCGGATACATTACTGAGTCGGATCCCGAGGAGGATCCAGAGGGGTACGAGGATGATGAGACAGAGGATGGTCCGGTTGACTACCCTATGGACGGAGGAGATGATGGAGATGATGATGACGGCGATTCATCTAGGGATGATACGCCCAAAGGGAATGATGATGAGGACAGGAAGATCGAGAGGAGGAAGAGGAAGCCACTTAGCTCCGGCTGACTCTACTACCGTCATACCTGCTGATGAGCCTGTCTTCCCACCTGAGGGAACAGAGCCTATTATACCACCACCCTCCACTGACATTACCATTGGGGCTAGGATTACCATCCGACCCCAGACTTCCATATCCCTTCCACCAGAGGCAGAGGTTGAGAGACTTCTGGCCATGACTACTCCATCACCATCACCACCCATCTCACTATCACCACCCTCTGCAGGGGAGCGCCTTGCTAGGTGCACAGCTCCACCTGCTCATCCACCACCTTTACCACCATCATCTGGGTGTCTAACCCAAATCCAGACACTCAGGATAGCATCCACCCAGGCTCTCATTGATGCAGTTACTGCCGCATTACCACCACCTCCACTACCACCATCTCTATCCATACCATCACCTGTTGATCGTAGGGATGATATTCCCGAGTCTGAGCAGCCTCCCCGCAAGAGGTTGCATTTGTCCACTATATACTCCAGATATGAGATCGGAGAGAGTTCCACTGCTAGACCTGCCAGAGGTCAAGGGATAGATTATGGGTTTGTCAGCACAGTAGATGCTGAAGAGAGGCGACAGGGGATTAGAGATGTTGGGTACGGGATTAGGGATACTTGGGTAGATCCGGCAGAGGCAGTTCCAGAGATAGCACCTATGACCGTGGGAGAGGTCAACACTAGGGTTGTAGAGCTTGCTGAGCTCCACGAGAGGGATACACAGGACTTGTATGCCCTACTAGAGGATGCTCAGGATGGTAGGTCTCGTATATCACAGCGAGTCGATATGAACTCGCAGCGGGTCGATTTACTTATGGGGGATAGGATGACTCTCTAGGAGACCGTATGGATGGTGGAGGAGGAGGCCTATGCTTCCCGCGAGGCTTGGGCTCGTTCGATAGGATTGAGCCAGGCGACTCATCAGGAGCTTCAGACCCATCGTGATCATGTGTATGCACATGAGACCTATCTACAGGCACACCAGACACAGCTACAGCTGCAGAGTACTCTCATTCAGACACAGCACCAGGTACACGAGACTCGCTTTCATATGCAGCAGACTGAGTTAGCAGGCACACTCGATAGGACTGATCGTAGGCGCCAGGACCAGATGGTAGAGACGCTCCGAGTCATCAGAGATATGAGGCGAGAGATGAGCGACATGCAGGCTGAGTTGTTAGCGCTGCGAGAGCAGCGGAGGACAGCTGGACAGTCGGGACCAGAGGCTAGGATTCCAGATCACCAGGAGGCTTCTGGGGACGCCGACAGTCACATCTAGTGATTTATGATTATTGTTTCTGTGCTAGTCATTGAACAGGCAAGTTAAGTATTAGGGTTTTCCCGCTAGCATAGGCCTTAGATCTTTGTACTGTATTATGTGTATTCAGACGACTATTTTCATGTAAAAATCTTCAAACACACATAACGAATGAAAAGGGATGTGTTACATTTGTACTACATACTTTCTCTTTGTGTGATTATCTCATCTATATATTATTATATTCTGTCATATTAACCCGTTTTTTGTCTCTTCTTGTATCCGTAGAAGACCAGACAAATTCATGGCACCTACAAGACCAGAGGAGGACCAATACCCTATCAATAAACACCAAACCCAAACAACATGACCCCCGAATCCATCCAAGCAATGATCGACCAAGCTCTCTTGTGAAACGCCACCAATGGAGATGGAAGCCATAGTTTCGCAACGTGATAACCGAAGGAACGGCAAACTGCGCGACCTTGTTCTTTTACGCCGATTTCATAATAGTGCCAACCTTCTGAACTATCAAAGGGCTGAAGGCGTGTCGGTTTAACTCGATGGATTGAAAAGATGGAGTCCAGTTTTTCAATATCAGTGGTTTGTGTCCGTTTGAGAATCAAGTTAAGTTTGCCACCTGCACTCTGTTAGGTGCCACCTTGACTTGGTGGAATGGTCAGATAAGAACCTTAGGTCCAGAGGTATATGCCATGACTTGGGAAGTACTCAAGAAAAAGATGACAGACAAGTATTGTCCGCAGGGTGAAATCAAGAAGCTAGAAATCAAACTGTGGAACCTAAAAGTCAAGGGAAACGACGTACCAGCATACACTGAACGTTTCCAAGAGTTAACCCTGATTGTACCACTTTTGCCAATGAAAACCGAGAAAAGTGGACAAGTACATCAGTGGACTTCCCCCAGACAAATAAAGACAAGCGAGACATTTATGGGAAACGCTCAAGGCTGCCAAACCCAAGACATTGGATGAGATTATTGAGTTGGCTAATGACTTGATGGACCGAAAACTCCTCACCTATGCTAAAAGGCAATCTGACAACAAAAGAAAGGCTGATGATTCATCCAGCAAACAACAAATCACCAAACACAAACCCTTTAACGGCAGAATGGTCGCCAGAGTCTACAACAGGGGACAGGCGAAAGGACCGTAAGTGGTATCCCTTTGCCCAAGTGCAACAAGTGCATCTCCACCACAATGCCACGTACTGCACCAGAGGTGCCACAAGTGTCAACAAGATAGGGCATTTGCTCGCTGCGATATGGCGAGGAAGTACTGGTACACAAAAGTGCTACACTCAGAAGGCAATGGTGCAACTCCAAAGGGAATGGTTGTTTTGAGTGTGGAGCACACGGGACAACTTTACAAGAGAGATTGTCCAAAACTGAAGTATAAAAATTGAGGAAATGGGAATGTACAAGGATGGATTCTCATATGCAGATGGGGAAATGCATAGAATAAAGAGGAGGAAAGCACCAGGGAACCCCGATGCCAATTTTCGTCACGGTACGTCCTCTTAAATAACACTATGCATCTATCTTAATCGACACTGGTGCCGATAGACGTTTTTATATCTACGCATTTAGTATCCTTGATAAAACATCGCCTCGCCCAACTTCAATTAGAAAATTATCGCTAAAGATGTCATTAGCAGATGGAAAATTAGTCAAGATAAGACACAATTATAACGAGGTTGCACCTAAATTTCTTAGACATCCGTTCAACAAGATTCTAATGCCAGGAGAATTGGGTAGTTTCGATGTTCATTATTCGTATGGACTGGTTTTAAGAGATACCATGCTAGTGATAGTGTGCTATAGTATAAACTCGTTCAAGTTCCTACGGTAAATGAAACTTTGACTTTTTGCGGAAACGAAAGTAGCAACGGGAAAGAATCCCGGTTGACAGTTATATCATGTTCAAAAGCCCAAGAGTACATGGCCAAGGGATGCCAGGTCTTTTTGGCACAAATATCCGCAAAGAAAGAGGAGGACAAGTCGGAAAGGAAACAGATAGAGGACGTACCAATCGTCCGGGATTTTCCAGAGGTGTTTCCCGAGGACTTGCCCGGTCTTCCTCCGGCTCGACCGGTGGAATTTCAAATCGACTTAATTCCAGGAGCCGCACCCGTGGCTCGAGCACCATATCGATTGGCCCCATCCGAAATGAAGGAACTATCAGAACAATTACAGGAGCTTTCTGACAAGGGATTCATAAGACCTAGTTCCTCACCTTGGGGAGCCCCAGTCTTATTTGTCAAAAAGAAGGACGGTTCGTTCAGGATGTGCATCGACTACCGCGAGTTAAACAAACTGACAGTAAAGAATCGTTATCCACTCCCGAGGATCGACGATTTGTTTGATCAACTTCAAGGATCCAGTATTTACTCAAAGATAGATCTGAGATCCGGATATCACCAGCTTAGAGTACGAGAACAGGACGTCCCGAAAACGCCGCCTTGTCGCACTCGGTATGCCTTACGAGTTTCATTGTTATGCCATCGGACTGACTAACGCACTAGCGGTATTCATGCAAGGACCTTCATGAACAGAGTGGTACAAACCTTACTTGGATAAGTTCGTAATTGTCTTCATCGATGACATACTTATTTATTCAAAAGACGAAAGAGAGCATGAAGAACACCTTAAAGCAATTTTGGAATTGCTTAAGGAGGAAAGAATTACGCAAAGTTTTCAAAATGGTGAAATTTTGGATTCCAAAAGGTACAAATTTCTCGGACATGTCATTGATAGTAGAGGCATACATGTGGACCCAGCCAAGATAGAGTCTATCAAGGATTGGGCATCTCCAAAGACACCAACGGAGATCCGCCAATTTCTAGGTCTTGCTGGTTACTATCGAAGATTCATTGAAGGATTTTCGAAGGTTGCTAAGTCAATGACGAAGCTCACTCAGAAAGGAATCAAGTTTGATTGGGGAGAGAAGGAAGAGAACGCTTTCCAATTGATAAAGCAGAAGTTGTGCAGTGCCCCAATCCTGGCTTTACTTACCTTAAGGGAGCGAAGAAACTTGTGTATACTGAGATGCGTCACATGAGCAAAGGCTTAGTGCGGTGTTAATGCAGAGAGAAAGGTGATTGCCTATGGCCTCTCAACATTTAAAAGTTCACGAGAAGAACTACATCACTCATGATTTAGAGCTTGGATCGGTAGTGTTTGCCCTAAAGATCATGAGACACTATCTATAATATGGAGACCATATGCCACCGTATTTCACCGACCATAAAAGCCTACAACACATTCTCAATCAGAAGGAGCTTAACATGAGGCAACGCCGTTGGCTAAAAAAAAAAAAAAAAAAAAGTATAGAATTACTGAGTGACTACAATTGTGATATTCGTTATCAACCAAAGGAAAGCAAACAGTAAGGGCCGATGCGCTGAGCCGTAAAGAACGGATTGAGCCATTGCGGGTTCGAGCCTTAGTTATGACAATTGGTTTGGATCTTCCCAAACAAATACTAGAAGCTCAGATCGAAGCCCAGAAACCAGAGAATATCGTAAATGAAGACGTAGGAGGTATGATCCGAAGGGATATACCCAAGGAAAGACTGGAACCGCGTGCCGATGGGGGGGGAGGGGGGCGGGAACACTATGCTTACACAGCATAGTTGGTTACCTTGCTATGGAACTTAAGATCCATGATTATGCATGAATCCACAATCGCAATAATTATTCCCATCCCGGTTCCGAAAAGATGTACCAAGATGTGAAGAAATTATTTTGGTGGCCAAACATGAAGGCTGACATCGCCACGTACGTTAGCAAATGCCTGACATGTGCAAGAGTTAAGGCCGAACATCAAAGGCCATCAGGATTGCTAGTACAACCAGAAATACCCGAGTGGAAGTGGGATAATATAACAATGGATTTTATCACCAAACTTCCTAGGTCGTCACAAGGTTTCGACACCATCTGGGTGATTGTGGATCGACTTACAAAATCTGCTCACTTCTTGCCAATACGGGAGAATGACCCGTTGGATAAGCTGGCAAGATTGTACTTGAACAGGATAGTGGCAAGACACGGGATACCTGCCTCAATTATCTGTGATCGTGATGGAAGATTCACTTCAAATTTTTGGAGATCATTTCAAAAAGCTTTGGGTACGGATATTAGCATGAGCACTGCGTATCATCCAGAAACTGACGGCCAGAGCGAGAGGACCATTCAAACTCTCGAGGACATGCTACGTGCTTGCGTAATTGATTTTGGCAAAGGCTGGGTTAAACATCTACCATTGGCCGAGTTTTCATATAACAACAGTTATCACGCTAGCATAAAGGCCGCCCCGTATGAGGCACTGTATGGTCGAAAATGTCGATCACCAGTGTGCTGGGCCGAGGTTGGGGAAGCCCAACTGACTGGTCCGGAATTAATCCAAGAAACAACGGAAAAGATCGTCCTGATCAAGCAAAGGATGCAAGCGGCACAGGATCGACAAAAGAGCTACGCTGATCGGAAGCGAAAGCCGTGTAGTTCGAACAGTTGAGACAGAGTTATGCTCAAGGTCTCACCTTGGAAAGGAGTCGTACGGTTCGGTAAGCGGGGCAAGCTGAACCCGAGATACATCGGACCTTTCAAAATATTAGCAAAAGTTGGAAAGGTTGCCTATAAGCTGGAACTTCCTCAAGAGTTGAGTAGAGTTTCACGCACACTTTCCATTTTCAAACCTGAACCTGCAACATAAGAATCTTGTGTACCTGCATCCACAATAACCTGATTTTCTACACTAACAAGAATATAATTCATTGAAGTGGTGAGAAAATCAAGATCAAACATCCAATTTAGACCAGTTCCTGCTACATTTGGTTGATCTTCAAGAAAATTAATGTGCAGATTCTCTTCTACCATTTTAGTCCTTTTGTTGTATACTCTAAAGGCTTTTTTAGAGGTAGAGTATCCAAGCAAATAACCTTCATCAGATTTCCCATCAAATTTGTCTAAGGAATCTAAGGTGTTCAAAATAGCAAGGGGCACCCAAAAGGTACTCATTATGTAACATTTCTCATTTGCGTGTCATTGTACGACTATATTAATGATCACTATTATTTTAGCCAGATACAGCGTTTAACTTTTAAATATTTACTTTAAAGCAAACCGCGTAGACCTAAAATAAACAATGAAGTAAACGTCACCAAATAATTAAGTTTACATCAACCAGTAAAGGAATAATATTTGATGACAATTATGCACCTTGCGTATTTTATTTTTAATTGGTCACGTAAAAGGGTTACGTTTCGCGATAAAATACATTTGGACGCACCCCGGAAATACCTAGACTTACCTAGACTCAAACCAATACCCACTTTAAAACCTAAACACAAACTTAATCAAGTCTTGTGTTTATGTCGCCTTTTATGCTGAATGTGGGCAAGAGTAAACCCACACGAAAATCGTCCCTTGGTGATTTAATTTAACTAGCAAAATCAATCCTCATAATACTAAGGTACATGACAATCAACCTAAGGTCATTAAAACATGTCCTAAATGTCTCCTAACTAGTTACTTTATCCAAGATAAAACCCTCTTCTCTCTTTTCCTTCTTGATGTCGCGTTAAAATCCTCACAAACCACATAAACCCATAAGATTTCCTAGCAAACCAAATCTTGTAACATCACCAGCTAATTAATTCATGTACTCATGGTGGTTTAACAAAACCATGTGTGATTGACTAACCCCAAAAACGCCTCTATACACGATTCGGTTTGTGTATATGGACCTAGGAAAGTTAAACAAGCTCATTCCCTTATAAATACACACTCACAACTACACTTAACAAAGTTCTAAACTTCTAAACACTCTCTCAAAACTAAGAACCTTTCCTTTCTCTCTCTATACCTTCGGGTCTCGATATAACCGAGCCATACACGACCCAAGGACTTAAGGAAGCCTTTGAGTTCACATATAAGGAAGTCAAGAGGAATACACGAGCTCAAGACTAGGTATACAAGCTTTGAAAGCTTAGGGTGGCATACGCTTTGAGTACAAGTGTATCGGGTTGCTTCTCGATCCAAAACCAAGAGCTTAGGACCTTTGTAAGTTGCACGCAACACATTTCCTTTGTAATGTACTAATCTTTATTAAAACAGCCTAGGGTCAAGTGTATGTGCAGCGAGTACTATGCTGAAAACACACATGATAAACATGAAATGAACGTGTTGAGAGCACATTGTAATCGTTTAATAACTTGCGTAGTGTCGGAAACGTAAAAGCTAACGCAAACAATAACCTTGATATATAAGAATGGACCCCGACATAGGAGATAAGCCTTGTTCGCGAAAATATAAGGAATCTATACGTAAACTTTTAAAGAAAACGTATCAACTCGGCTTAGGTGCGTGTTTACAAGGTTATTAGACGATTGCATGTAGCGGGTCACGACTAGAAAATGCTAGGCACTCTTGGTTGGTGCTAGACAACTCGACGAGTCATATATCACACTAATAAAACCATGCGGCTCACTAGGTACTTTCGCAACCACCTCGGAGTCCACAAGGCCATAAGCCACGAATAGGCCGGACGAGCTTGTTCACAAAGCTTAAAAGACTGTATAAGATTTACCGAGCCTAAGATGAGTTAGTGGACCTTAAAGGAGAAAGCCCGAACCATTAGAACCCCTATCGGGTTCCATCGAGCCCAACGCGAGCCCATTACGAGCTCATAAGCCACAATAAGCTAAACAGCCTATTCGTGTGCTTATACGCGGCTTAATGAGCTTAATATAGACATAAGAGCCTAAATGGACCCTTCGTATTTCTCGTTGAGCCAACCGAACCCTTATCGGGCCTCCTAGCCCATTTACGGGCCCTAAATGAGCAAATAAGCTCACAATAAGCTCGAGTAGCTTATTGGTGATCTTATGGGGGCTTAATAAGCTTAACGGACTTAAATATACTAAATGGACCAAGCCCTAGCCACTGAAACTCATTCGGGCTCACAACGGGCCCAATAGGCCCAACAGTTGCTTATTAGCTTGATCCAAACAAGCTAAAATAAGTCATACCGACCCCCGAAGTGCTTAATTAGACCTATAATGATTCTTAACGTACCCTAAAGGACCCAACTAGACTCTTTAAAAAACCTTTACCGGGCTTAACGGGCCCAAGTCCCGTCCCAATAAGAGGCTTATATAGCTATTGGCTTATTGAATAAGCTGAAGAGCAGAACACCTTGGTTTTTCGCTATATACGAATGGAAATAAGCTAAATTGCCTAAGGAAACCATTAAGGTTCTATTGGGGTTAAGCTATTGGGCCCATAAGCCCAATAAGCTCGAAATAAGCCACAATAAGCCCCCCGAGCTTATTTGAAGCTTAACCAACCCACGCGAACTTATTGTGAACATTTAGACTTATAAAAACTATAACGGACCTTTAATAAGCTAAACGGACCTTAACGGGCCCAATAAGGCCCGTTAAGCCAAAATAAGCTCGATGAGCTTATTTTTCAACCGAAACACTTTTTATAAACTTAAACGAGCTTAACGAAGAGAAATGCCACTCGTTGGGATTTATTCGGAGTTAAAATGGAATTTTCACAAGTCGAGGGACTAAGAATGTAAATTTCGAAACA
This sequence comes from Tanacetum coccineum, assembly GCA_026074375.1. Taxonomy (NCBI): domain Eukaryota; kingdom Viridiplantae; phylum Streptophyta; class Magnoliopsida; order Asterales; family Asteraceae; genus Tanacetum; species Tanacetum coccineum. The sequence goes on from BQNB010018622.1 coordinate 41,548, forward strand.
TAAGGGGGTTAGTGTTGTCACTTTCGAATTCCAATAATCCCGGGGACTATTCTTGCTATATTCTGAAACTTAAGGATAGAAGTGTAACTATAAAAACCTAAACTATCTTTTTGTAAACCTAAGGGACTAATTACGTCATTTCCGAAACTAAAAGGTTAAAAATATAAATGTGTATATTTGTAAACCTAGGGACTAAAAGTAAAATAATTAGAAACTTAAGGGTATGTTAGAACCAAAGTGAAATAGATAAAACACTTAACGCGTCGGTCGAACATTAAAGATATTCGGACATCGAACGCGCTTAATAACAAGTTAATAAGTAATGTATATTTATTAATGATGATTACACGTTTCTCGAGAACCATCGAAAGTATAAATACAATAACCTTGTGCATCACTACACAAGTGATAACGGTATATATAAACTTAAAATGAGATTTAGTTTATACAATGAGTCGTTAGTTTAAATGTGTAAACTAAGACTTGACCGTACTTACTTAGGTACTTAACGGTGTGATTCACTACTTTACATTGGATACTTGTTATCATACAGAGAACTACCGCTAAGGCGATGTTCATAGCCCCATGCTTTAACAATTATTTAAAATGATTTACATCCTTGGGGAGCACATGCTTTGTTTTACAAACTGGACGCAAGTGTACATTTTATACCATGATTACGTGTTTGCCTAAGTTACCATAACCCCTTTTATGTCCATGATCATGAACTGTTAATTGCATAGATGTGATTGGGAATTACATTGTGCGGGCGCGAATGTTATGGATAGATCTATTAGGGATTGACGATCCCCGGCGGTGTGACTAGCTATCACCGGGAATGAACGCATACCATGTCGAATTTGGGATGTTGCAGGGTTAGCACATCATTCACGGACACCCAGTTGCAATTTATGAATTGCATTCAATACGAAAGCCTCGGTGTCATACCTTAGGAAACGTAATTATTATTTTTTTATGATGTTTGCATTTGTTGCTTAATCATGCACTGGGAAACCTTGCGGTCCTACAATTGATTTACATAAACCTATGAATTCACCAACTTTATGTTGACGTTTTAAGCATGTTTTTCAGGTCAATAAGGCACGAGGTGCGATGATACATTGGGAGTCAATAAATGAAGAGTCAACACTTAAGATTTGGGGTCTTATTACACTTTGGGGACAATTGTTATAAACCGAAATCTTTACTGTTTTGTTGAACCATTTTAAGCCATGAGCATATGTAACAAACAATTATTGTTATCCATGTATCTTTTTCATGAACACTTATTAGTCGTTCTCTGATCTTGTGCTATTGACCCAATAATGTAACGCCTTCGGATATTCAACATTCCGCTGCATACCTCAGATTTGGGGTTGTTACAGATTGGTATCAGAGCCCAGGATAATAGAGAACCAGGTCCAAAGGTTTTTTTGTCTGGACTATAACCACTTTCAAAACTATTTTCACAAATGGGATTTGTGAGGGACATACATGCATTACTTGTTTACGTCTAGAGCATAAATGCTTACATGACATGCATTGCCTTAGCATTAGTAGGGTACTAAGTGCTTACCTGATTAATATACGTGTATATAAATGATATTGATGTAATAGACTTATAAGACTTATTATTAAAGCCTTACAAACATATCACGTCGATTTTTCTTATAAGTAATACTTATGTAAGATATTTTACTTTTTGCAGTAACCATGTCTTCAGCGACGTCTGATGTTACCTACACTTCCGTCTACTCCGACTCTGAGCCCGGCAGGGCTTTCTGGGCAGCCGATTATGAGGAAGTCCCTGAGGTAGAGGGCATACCACGGGTCCATCCGTACTAGGATAACACGACTCACCGCTACAGCCAGTACCCCCACCATCACCAGAATTTATAACGAGGTCCAGAAAAAATCCCACAGACACCGCCATTCCTCAGGAAGAAGATGACGTGAGCCATTGGTATACAGGCACATGACACTAACACACGTGCCAGAAGCCTATATATCCCGAGATAGTACCATTGAGGGACGACCATGAGTTTCCGCTGAGGAAAAGCCATGACCTCCCGTTGATTCACCTACTACTGAGTCAACCCGATATGTTACTGAGTCGGCATTCCCGCGGAGGATCAGAGGGGACGAGGTGATAACAGCGATGTCCCGGTAGACTACATGGATGGAGAAATGAATGAGATGATGATGACGGAGATTCATCAAGGAATGACGCCAGGATGAAGGATAAGACGAGGAGGAAGAGGAGAGCGGAGAGGAGATAGCCACTTAGCTCCGACTGACACTACTAACCGTCATACCCTACTGATGACCTGCTCCCACCTAGGGAACAAGCCTATTATACCACCGTACCCTCCACTGACATTACCATTGGGGCTAGATTACCATCCGACCCCAACTTCCAGATCCTTCCGCCAGAGGAAGAGGTTTGAGAACATCTGCCATGACATACTCCATCACCATCACCCAGCCCCCGACCTATCTCACTATCACCACCCCTGCAGGGGAGCGCCTTGCTAGGTGCATGGCTCCATCCTGCTCATGTTCACCACCTTATACCACCATCACTGGGTGTCTAACCCAAATCCAGACATAACACCAGGATAGCATCCAAATCCCACCCAGGCTCTCATTGTGCAGTTACTGCCGATGCATTAACCACCACCTTCATTTACCACCACTACCACCATCTCTATCCATACCACCACCTGTTGACCGTAAGGGATGATATCCCTGAGTCTGAGCAGCCTCCCCGCAAGAGGTTGTATTTATCCACTATAGGCTCCAGATATGAGATCGGAGAGAGTCCACTGCTAAGACCTGCCATAGGTCAAGGAAGTTATGGATATGTCAGCACAGTAGATTGCTTAAGAGAGGCGACAGGGGATTCTAGAATGTTGGGTACGAGGATTAGGGATACTTGGTAGAATACGCAGAGGCAGTTCCAAGATAGCACCTAAACGTTGGGAGAGGTCAACACTAGGGTTGTAGAGCTTGCTGACCTCATGAGCGGGATACCAGCGACTTGTATGCCTACTAGAGGATCTCAGGATGGTAGTCTCGTATCTTCACACGAGTCGATTATGTAACTCGCCAGCGGGTCGAATTTACTTATGGGGATAGGAGACTCTCCAGGAGACCCGTATGGATGTGGAGGAGGGAGGGCCTATGCTTCCCAGTGAGCTTAGGTCTTCGTTCGATAGGATTGAGTCGAGGCTCTCATCAGAGCTTCAGACCCAATCGTGACATGTGTATGCACATGAGACCTATCTACATGCGGCACAACAAGACACAGCTACAGCTGCAGAGTACTCTCATTCAGACACAGCACTAGGTACATGAGACTCGCTTCAGTGCAGCATACGAGTTTAGCAGCACTTCGAAGACGATCGTAGTGCCGAGACACCAAATGAAGGCGCTTCGAGTAATCAAGATATGAGAGCGAGAGATGAGCGACAATGCAGGCTGAGTTTGTTGGCACTGCGAGAGCCACAGAGGAGGCTGACAGTCGGACCAGAGGCTAGGATTTCAGATCACCAGGAGGAGCTTCTTGGACGCCGACAGTCCACATCAGTTTCCTATGTTATTGTATCTTGCTAGGTCAATGTACAGGCAGGCTAGTATTAGGGGTTTTCCCCGCTAGCATAGCCTTAGATCTTTTGTATTGTATTATGTGTATTCAGACGACTATTTCATGTAAAATTTTCAAAGTTATGAATGAAATGGATGTGTTACTCCGTACTATATACTTCTCTTGTGATTGATTTACTCATCTATATATTATTATATTCTGTCATATAACCTCATGTTTTGTCTTTTGTGATCTAGACAAACCATGGCACCTACAACCAGAAGAGGACCAAACACAGCCAGTCCGACTGACACCAACCCAAACAACATGACCCCCGAATCCGTCCAAGCAATGATCGACCAAGCTCTATTGCGAAACTCCACCAATGGGGATGGAAGCCACAGTTCGCACGGAGATAACCGAAGGAACGTGCAAACTGCGCGTCCTTGCTTTTACGCTGATTTCATGAAGTGCCAACCTTTGAACTTCAAAGGGGCTGAAGGCGTAGTCGGTTTAACTCGATGGATTGAAAAGATGGAATCGGTTTTCAATATCAGTGGTTGTGCCGTTGAGAACCAAGTAAAGTTTGCCACCTTACCACTCTGTGTTAGGTGCTTGGTGCTGCCTTGACTTGGTGGAATGGTCAGATAAGAACCTTAGGTCCAGAGGCATATGCCATGACTTGGGAAGTACTCAAGAGAAAGATGACGGACAAGTATTGTCCGCAGGGTGAAATCAAGAAACTGGAAATCGAGCTGTGGAACCTAAAAGTCAAGGGGAACGACGTTCCAGCATACACTGAACGTTTCCAAGAGTTAACCTTGATATGTACAAAGTTTGTTGCCAATGAAACTGAGAAAGTTGACAAGTACCTCAGTGGACTTCCTGACAACATTTATGGGAACGTCAAAGCTGCCAAACCCAAGACATTGGATGAGACTATTGAGTTGGCCAATGACTTGATGGATCGGAAACTCCTCACCTATGCTGAAAGGCAATCTGACAACAAAAGGAAGGCTGATGATTCATCCAGAAACAACCATGGACACCAACAGCAACCCTTCAAAAGGCAGAATGTCGCCAAAGTCTACAACATGGGGACAGGCGAAAGGAAGCCATATGGGGGATCCTTGCCCAGAGCACAAGTGCCATCTCATCCACAATGGCCCGTAGCACCCAAGGTGCCACAATGCAAACAAATAGGGCACTTTGCTCGCGATTGCAGGAATACTGGTAACACAAATGTTGCTAACACTCAGAAGGGCAATGGGCAACTCCCAAGGGAAATGGTTGTTTTGAGTGTGAGCACCAAGAGACACTTCCAAAAGAAGATTGACCAAACTGAAGATAAAAATGGAGGAAATTAGGAAGCACAAGGATGGTTTTAATGCAGTTGGAAGCAGAGAGAGGGGAAATGCACACAGGGAACCCTGATGAAAATGTCGTCACTGGTACAGTTCCTCTTAAATAATCCTAGGCATCTATCTTATTCGACACCCAGTGCTGATAGAAGTTCTATATCCACTGCATTATTAGTTCCCTGATAAACATCGCCCCACTTCACTAGAAAATTTTTATGATTCGAATTAGCCGATGGAAATTATTCAAGATAGACACCATCATACGAGGTTGGCACATTAAATTTCTTAGACCATCCGTCAAGCATTAATCTAATGCCAGTAGAACTTGGGTAGTTCGATTCATTATCGGTATGACTGGTAAGGAAGATATCCACGGCGATGATCGATGCGATGAGAAACTTTGTTCAAAGTTTTCCCTACTGAGGGAAGGAAACTTTGACTTTTTTGCGAAACAAAGGTAGCAACGGAGAAGAATCCCGGTTGAACAGTTATCTAATGTCAAAAAATAGCTCAAGAGTACAATTGGCCAAGGGATGCCGAGGGTCCTTTCTAGCACAAATATCCGCAAAGAAAGAGGAGGACAAGTCGGAAAGGAAACGATAGAGGACGTACCAATCGTCCAGGATTTCCAGCAGTGTTTCCCGAGGACTTGCCCCGGTCCTTCTCACCAGCTCGACCGGTGGAAGTTCAATCGACTTAATCTTCCAGAGCCGCACCGTACACCGCGCACCATATCAGATTGGCCCATCCGCAATGAAGGACTATCAGAACAATTACAACAAGAGCTTTCTGACAAGGGATCATAAGGCCTAGTTTCCTCACTTGGGGAGCCCCGGTTTATTTGTCAAAAAGAAGACGGATCATTCAGGGATGTGCAAGACTACCCGCGAGTAAACAAACTAAACAGTCTCTCTATCAATCGTTATCCACTCCCGAGGATCGACGATTTGTTTGATCAACTTCAAGGATCCAGTATTTATTCAAAGATAGATCTGAGATCCGGATATCACCAGCTTAGAGTGCGAGAACAAGACGTCCCGAAGACGGCATTTCGAACTCGGTATGGCCATTACGAGTTCCAGGTTATGCCATTTGGACTGACAAACGCACCTGCGGTATTCATGGACCTCATGAACCGAGTGTGCAAACCTTACTTGGATAAGTTCGTAATTGTCTTCATCGATGACATACTTATTTATTCAAAGGACGAAAGGGAGCATGAAGAACACCTTAAAGCAATTTTGGAATTGCTTAAGAAGGAGAAGTTGTACGCAAAGTTTTCAAAATGTGAATTTTGGATTCCGAAGGTACAATTTCTCGGACATGTCATTGATAGTAGAGGCATACATGTGGACCCGGCCAAGATAGAGTCTATCAAGGATTGGGCATCTCCCAAGACACCAACGGAGATCCGCCAATTTCTAGGTCTTGCGGGTTACTATCGAAGGTTCATTGAAGGATTTTCGAAGATTGCTAAGTCAATGACGAAACTTACTCAGAAGGGAATCAAGTTCGATTGGGGAGAAAAGGAAGAGAACGCTTTCCAGTTGATAAAGCAGAAGTTGTGCAGTGCCCCAATCTAGGCTTTACCTAAGGGGAGCAAAGACTTTGTGGTATATTGTGATGCGTCAAACAAAGGCTTAGGTGCGGTGTTAATGCAGAGAGAGAAGGTGATTGCCTATGCTTCTCGACAGTTAAAAGTTCACGAGAAGAACTACACCACGCACGATTTGGAGCTTGGATCGGTAGTGTTTGCCCTAAAGATATGGAGACACTATTTATACGGAACCAGATGCACCGTATTCACCGACCATAAAAGCCTACAACACATTCTCGATCAGAAGGAGCTTAACATGAGGCAACGCCGTTGGCTAGAATTGCTGAGTGACTACGACTGTGATATTCGTTATCATCCAGGGAAAGCAAATGTAGTGGCCGATGCGCTATGACGTAAAGAACGGATTGAGCCATTACGGGTTCGAGCTTTAGTTATGACAATTGGTTTGGATCTTCCCAAACGAATATTAGAAGCTCAGATCGAAGCCCAGAAACCCGAGAATATCGTAAATGAAGACGTAGGAGGTATGATCCGAAGGGATATACCCAAGGAAAGATTAGAACCACGTGCCGATGGGACACTATGCTTACACAGCAGGAGTTGGATACCTTGCTATGGAGACTTAAGATCCGTGATTATGCACGAATCCCACAAGTCAAAATATTCTATCCATCCCGGTTCCGAAAAGATGTACCAAGATGTGAAGAAATTATTTTGGTGGCCAAACATGAAGGCTGACATCGCCACGTATGTTAGCAAATGCCTGACATGTGCAAGGGTCAAGGCCGAACATCAAAGGCCATCAGGATTGCTAGTACAACCAGAAATACCCGAGTGGAAGTGGGATAATATAACAATGGATTTTATCACCAAACTTCCTAGGTCGTCACAAGGTTTCGACACCATCTGGGTGATTGTGGATCGACTTACAAAATCTGCTCACTTCTTGCCAATACGGGAGAATGATCCGTTGGATAAGTTGGCAAGGTTGTACTTGAACAGGATAGTGGCAAGACACGGGATACCTGCCTCAATTATCTGTGATCGTGATGGAAGATTCACTTCAAATTTCTGGAGATCATTTCAAAAAGCTTTGGGTACGGATATTAGCATGAGCACTGCGTATCATCCAGAAACTGACGGCCAGAGCGAGAGGACCATTCAAACTCTCGAGGACATGCTACGTGCTTGCGTGATTGATTTTGGCAAGGGCTGGGTTAAGCATTTGCCATTGGCCGAGTTTTCATACAACAACAGTTATCACGCTAGCATAAAGGCCGCCCCTTATGAGGCACTGTATGGTCGAAAATGCCGATCACCAGTATGCTGGGCCGAGGTTGGGGAAGCCCAACTGACTGGTCCAGAATTAATCCAAGAAACAACAGAAAAGATCGTCCTGATCAAGCAAAGGATGCAAGCGGCACAGGATCGACAAAAGAGCTACGCTGATCGGAAGCGAAAGCCGATGGAGTTCGAAGTTGGAGACAGAGTTATGCTCAAGGTCTCACCTTGGAAACTACATCTCACCCTAAAGGAGTCGTACGGTTCGGTAAGCGGGGCAAGCTGAACCCGAGATACGTCGGACCTTTCAAAGTGTTAGCAAAAGTTGGAAAGGTTGCCTACAGGCTGGAACTTCCTCAAGAGTTGAGCAGAGTTCACCACACTTTCCATGTATCAAACCTGAAGAAATGTTATGCCGATGAACCATTAGTCATGCCGTTAGAAGGAATTCATGTTGACGATAAGCTCCAGTTTGTGGAAGAGCCCGTTGAAATCATGGAACGGGAGATCAAACGATTGAAGCGGAGCCGGATACCACTGGTTAGGGTGGTTTGCTGGAACTCTAGGCGGGGCCCTGAGTTCACTGGGAACGTGAAAGATTAGTTCAAAACAAAAATTACCCACAATCTTCACAAACGGGCTTCGTCATTCTAATACAAGGTCTTAAGCTTTGAGGACAAAGACTCTTTTAACGGGGGAGACCTGTAACATTTCTAATTTCGTGTTCATTGTACGACAGATTATTAATGATCACTATTTTTGTTTAGTCCGATTACGCGTTTACCTTTTAATGTTTACCTTTTAAGCGTAAACAGCGTGAGGACTAGAAATAATCAATGAATGTAACGTCAACCAATAAATTAAGGTTACATCAACAAGTAAGGAATAATTATTTTGAGAATAATTATGTACTTTGAGTATTTTATTTTTATTGGTCACGTAAAAGGGTTACGTTTCGCGATAAAATACATTTGGACGCACCCCGGAAATACCTAGACTTACCTAGACTCAAACCAATACCCACCTTGGGAACCTAAAGTCGAAATTTAATCAAGTCTTGTACTTATATCACCTTAATGCCGAATGTGACAAGTGAACTCACATAAAAATCGTCCTTGGTAATATATTAGCTAGCACAATCTTCCTAATGATCTTAAAAGTACTAGTACATACAAGAGTTAATTAATGTAGAGTCCTAATGTCTCCTACTAGTTAATTATCTAAGAGATAATACCCACTTCTCTCCTTTTCCTCTCTTGATGCCGCGGACAACCAAGGATCAAGTCACAAACCTATAAGATTTCCTAGCTAAGTAAAATCTTGTACATCTTTAGCTCATTAATGCATGTACTTAGTGGTTTAGCTAAATACTATGTGTGGCTAACTAAAACTTCACAAAAACCACTTCCTAAGGGCACGGTTTGGTTAGGCTTAGAACTAAGAAAATGTAACTAGCTTATCTCCTATAAATATACTCTCACACATTCACTTAAACCTTTCTCTAACTCATAAACACCTAAACATTCATTCTCTCTTATGTTCGGGTCTCAAACCGCCAACAAACATCCACAAGGAAGAATACGCGCTGCGGTTAGCGATTTACACGTCCACTCCTCAATCTCTCGAGCTATAGGACCTTTGTAAGTTGCACACAACTCCCTTCCTTCGTATTTTACGTGTTCATTTATTGTGATCTAGCTTAGAGGTAAGCGTCATGTGCTACTGACTTACTAACGGGAAAAGCACACAAGATAACATAAAAATGAACATGCTATGAGCACATTGTATTCGTTTAATAACTTGCACGATGTTAGAAACGTAAAAGATAACGCGAACAATAACCATGATATATAAAAATGGACCACGACATGGGTAATAAGCCGTGTTCGCAAATTTAAAGTGAAACTATACGTAAACTATAGTTGTAATCACGACATGAGGGTGTGGGAACATGTAGCCAACGTTAATGAACGTTTGCATGTCGCGGGTCACGACTAGAAAATGCTAGGCACTCTTGTTTGGTGCTAGACAATTCGACGAGACCATATATCACGCTAATAAAACCATGCGGGCCTCACTAGGACTTCGCAACCTACCTTCGTGAGCCCACAAGGCCCATAAGCCACGAATAAGCTAGGACGGCTTATTCCCGAGCTTAAAAGACTTATAAGATATTTACGAGCCTAAGATGAGTTAGTGAACCTTAAAGGAGAAAGCCCGAACCATTAGAACCATATCGGGTTTCCTTCGAGCCCAATGGAGCCCAAAAGACAGAATAAGCATAACAGCTTGAATCTTGTGCTTACCGATTATTAAGCCTAATGGACATAGATGGTACTTAATGGGCCTCAATGGGGACTCAACGGAACGCCTTTTGATACCTTATCGGGCCTCAACGGCCCAAAAACCGGCCAATCAATCTTATTAGCTTATTGTAAATAAGCTAGAAAATAAAACAGAAGTATTGGGCTTAAATAGGGTAGAAAATAAGCTAAAATGCTTAAGGAACCCATAAGGTTCTATTCGGGTTGAGCTATTGGGCCCGTAAGCCCAATAAGCTCAAAATAAGCTTCAATAAGCTCATCGAGCTTATTTTAAGCTTAACAGCCCCGTATGAGCTTATTTAAGGCTTTCGGACCTATTTAAATCATATTGGACCTTTGATAAGTTAAACGGACCTTAACGGGCCCAATAAGGCCCGTTAAGTCAATAATAAGCACGAATAGCTTATTTATAGGCCGAAATGGCTTGATTGGCTTACTTGGACTAAATAAGGCCAAATGCCACTTGTCGGGATTTAATTGGGTTGAAAATGCAATTTTTACAAAGTCGGGGGACTAAAACCGTAAATGCCGAAACCTAAGGGGTTAAATTGTCACTTCTTGTATTTCAATAACTCCAGGGACTACTCTTGTAATATTCGGAAACTTAAGGATTTAAGTGTAAGTTATAAGGACCTAAACTACGTTGTTGTAACTTGAAGGACCGATATTGTAATTAACGAAAAGTAGAAGGTTAGGACGTCACTTTTCAAAACTATAAAACTAAGGACCATTATGTCAACATCACAAAAAGGAAAAATTAGAAGGACTTAGAGTTGTGAAATGTTGAAAACAAATGATAAGTTTTAATAAATATTAAAACTTGGAGGTTCACTTGTAAATAAATAAAAAAACATAAGACGAAGGGACTGAAACCGTAAATCTAAGAAACTTATGACTTCCTTTGATAAAAAAGAAAGGTCATGATTTATAAAATTAAGTGAGTACCAAAAAGGGTTTTACATATATAATTATATATATACGTCTATGATTTCAAGTTAATGATTAAAATATTATTATCGAGAAAGTAATAAATATGATATATTTATTAAGCGGAAACAATTTTGCGTTTATCAAGAACCATCGGGATTATAAATACAATAATCTTGTGCGTCACCACACAAGTGATCACGGTATATATAAACTTAAATGGGATTTGGTTTATACAATGAGTCGTTAGCTTAAATGTGTAAACTAAGACTTGACCGTACTTACTTAGGTACTTAACGGTGTGACCCACTGCCTACTTGGATACTTGTTATCATTCAGAGAACTACCGGCTAAGGTGAGTTCATAGCCCCATGCTTTACAATTATTTAAAATGATTTACATCCTTCGGTTAGATTTCATGCTTTGTTTTACAATAAATGGGACGTAAGTGTACATTTTATACCATGATTACGTGTTTGCCTAAGTTACCATAACCCATTATGTCCATGATCATGAACTGTTAATTGCATAGATGTGATTGGGAATTACATTGTGTGGGCGCGAATGTTATGGATAGATCTATTAGGGATTGACAATCCCCGTTCGGGTGACTAGCTATCACTGGGAACGAACGCATACCATGTCGAATCTGGGATGTTGCAGGGTTAAGCAACATCATTCACGGACACATGTGGCAAATTTATACTTTGCATTAATTCATGTGAGTTCGGTGTCATGAGTTGTCATGAGCTTAGGAAACGTAATTACTTTTTATGATGTTTGCATTTGTTGCTTAATCATGCACTTGGAAATCTTGCGGTCCTACAATTGATTTACATAAACCTATGAATTCACCAACTTTATGTTGACGTTTTAAGCATGTTTTTCAGGTCAATAAGGGCACGAGGATGCAAATGATACATTGGGGTTCGTTATTGGTAAGTCAATAATATGAAGAGTCAACACTGTAAAGATTTTGGCGGTCTGATTACACTTTGGGGACATGTTGTTATAAACCGGAATCTTTTTCTATTTTGTTGTACTATTTGAAGCCATGAAGACTTATGCTTAACAAGACAAGTATTTTGTTTAATCAATGTTTACTTTTTCAACCGATCACGTTTAGTAGTCGTTCTCAGATCTTGTGCTATTGACCCAATAATGTAACGCCTTCTGAATATTCAACTTTCGCTTGCATACTCAGATTGAGGGTGGGTGTTACACATATGGGCCATGAAAATGGAACATTACTTGGAGCATACAGATTATCCTATATGGGAAGTCATACAAAAGGGAAATGGTCCAGTACAAGTCTCAACAGACACAAATGGACAAATAAAGGTTTTACCTCCCAAAACTGCTAAAGAAATTTTAACTAGAGAGAGAGAAAGGAAAGCAAGAACCACCTTGCTTATGGCTATACCAGAAGACCATGTAGCAAAGTTTCACAAAATTACTGATGCTAAAGAAATGTGGGAAGCTATCAAATCCAGATTTGGTGGCAATGATGAATCTAAGAAGATGCAAAAATACATTCTCAAGCAATAATTTGAAAGCTTTTCTATATCCAACTCAGAAGGATTGCACAAAGGTTATGACAGATTTTTAGAGTCTTTCTATGTCAACTTGGCAAGATTCATGGCGCAGGTTGTCTCCACTGAAGATGCAAATTCAAAAGTTTTTAGTGTCTTTACTGGCTTCCTTCGTCCTCACTAGTATCCTTGATAATGAGGACCAAGCCAGGAGTAGATACTCTTAGCTTCGATGATCTCTATAACAATCTTAGAGTCTTTGAGTCTGATATTAAAGGCTCTACTGCATCATCTTCCAGCACACAAAATGTAGCATTTGTTTCTTCTGAAAGCACTAACAGTACTAATGATGTTAGTACTGCTTATGGTGTTTCTACTTCTTCTGGCCATAACTCACAAAAAGAAGGATCTTCATCATACACTGATGAACTCAAGTACTCTTTCTTTGCTAATCAATCAAGTGGTCCATAATTAGATCATGAAGATCTTGAACAGGTTGATGAGTTTGATTTAGAAGAGATGGACTTGAAATGGCAAGTGGCCATGATTTCCATGAGATTGAAGAAGTTTTACAAGAAGACAGGGAGAAGGCTGCAGTTTGATGCCAAGGAACCAGTTGGCTTTGACAAGACCAAGGTTGAGTGCTTCAATTGTCATAACACAGGGCACTTTGCTAGAGAGTGCAGATCAAAAGGAAATCAAGAAAGCAGAAGGAGAGATGCAGGGAACACTAGATATAAAGCAAAAGACAATGGGAGGAGACCTGGAAAACAGGAGGAACCTAAAGCTTTAGTAACTCTTGATGGGAAGGTGGTTGATTGGCTGGTCATGCAGAGGCATGAAACAAGATAAAATGTGCTTTGATGGCTTACAGATTTCAGGCTTAGAACCGAGGCTTCGTAACCTCTTGTTCACAAAAGAATGTGTTGGAAATTATATGTGAAACTTAAGAAAATATATGATACTCAAAGGGAACAACTTTGTGATGCTAGTTTAGAAATTCAAGCCTATACTCAAGCTTTAAAAAAGGTAGAGGCTCAATTAGTTGCCTGTATAGAAAAAATCAACTTTGGTTTGAGGAAAAAGATTAGATTATGAAAATTTGATTTAGTTGATAAAAATGAGTGTCTCACATATCATAAAGAAAAACTCTTAGAAGAAGCTGGAAAAGAAAGAAGAATAAAAACCTAACTTGTCTGAGAATTTTCAAAAGTTTCTTCTAATGCCTTAATAAACTACTAAATAGTAGATGGAGTACTAGGGACAAATCTGGGTTGGGTATGGAAATAAAATACATGAAGGACGTGTTAAGTATGGAAAAAGAAGTTCTTTGAAAAGGTGTATTTGATTGTTAGGTCATTATATGTGATGTAGAAGATTGTCCTGTGGCTTGATTAGATTTGCAAAGGTTAAACGGCATGCATATGCAGTTCCCTCCATTGATAAGAAATTAAATGCCTCTAGGCTCTGATAGAAGAAGTGATGACATTTATATGTTCACATGTGGTTCAAAATAGTCTAAAACTAGTGAATCTGATACTCAAACCAGTAATTTTGACTCTTGTGAGTCCAATCCTAGTGTAGAAACACTTTGAATAAAGCCTGTGAACCAGTTGTGTGATAAACCCAAGTTGTTAGTCATAACTAAAGTTTGGTCTGATGCTCCTATCATTGAGGAGTATAAGTCAGACAGTGATGATGAATATGTGATTAAACCTTCAAAAGAACAGGAAAAACCTAGTTTTGCTTTTGTTAATATGTTAAGCATGTATAAAACTTAGCGGAAATGTTAAAGAACCAAAACACATATAGTCCAAGTCCTAAAGCTAACAAGAGAGACTGGAATGGTTAATGTCCAAAAAGGTTGGGTTTAGGATATGGGTTTACTAAAAAGGCATGTTTTGTATGTGGCAGTTTTAGTCATCTTATTAGAGATTGTGATTTTCATGAGAAAAGAATGGCTAAACAGGTTGAATTGAACAAAAAGAAGAATAAGGGTACTGGTCAAGGGAGATAGACCAGTGGGGATACAATGTGCAAAGAATGAATCACCAAACAAGTTTGTTCCAAAGCAGTATAACTTAAAATGACATATCTTCCAGTTAATACTGCTAAGACTAAATCTCTCTAGTTAAGCAGCAAGCAACAAACTAGTATGCTAGGAAGTTTATATGCCAGACCATTGTGAGATGAAATCCAGCACAGAAATATTTTCTTATAAGTCTCATTACTATTAGAATGCCATTTAATAGAACAACAGCACCAAAAGCTAAATTTTCAAATAGAAAAGTTAATACTGCTGAGGTCAAAGCAGTTAGTGCTGTTGGGGGCAAAAGGAAAACTGTTGTTAAGCCCTCAACAGGTTGTAAATGGAGACCCAAAAGACATTACTAGAACAAAGTCTCCAAATACAATAGCGGATCAAGCTTTAGTAAAAATGTTAATTTTAAAGATCCATAGGCAGACCAAGTCAGCAATGGGACTTGGGTCCCTTTCTAGAGAAACTAATTTCTTCTTATTTGATGTGCAGGATAATCACAAGAGCTCTTAAAGAATAAAGGATTGTCGATCATGGTTGTTCCAGGAACAATGGACGGCAAACAAAGCTACCTTTGTTAACATATCATGACTATAATGGTTGGCCCTGTTGCTTTTTGAATGGTAGTAAAGGTTACATTAACTGGTAATAGGTTAAAATAAAAACAGGAAGTTAGATTTTAAGGAGGTTGTGCTTTGTGAAAAGAACTACCACATTTAATCTCTTTTCTGTGTCACAGATGTGTGACAAAAAGAACACGGTTCTCTCACAGACACTGGATGTCTTATGTGTGTTACCGACTTTTATGTTGACTGATGAAAATTCAAAGTATTACTTTAGGAATCCCTAGATCCAAAAAAATATGTTCAGTTTCAAACTTAGGGAGAACATTGTTCTTCTGTAAGGTTTAGCTTGTTTGATTGCATAAGGCCACAGTTGACTATGAATCTGACAAATGGATAGAAGGTTGGTCATGTTTAACTATATAAAACTAAAAACAAAATTGGAGGAAACCTTGTAATGCGTTTACCTTCAAAGATTTTTCAAAAAATGACCAAACCTGTGTTGGCTAGTCAGAAAAAGGAAAAGCAAACAGGCCTCCTATAAGGGCCAAAATAGTGAGCTCTATTAGTCAGCCCTTACAACTTTTACATATGGACTTATTTGGACCCACATTTATAAGGAGCATAAACCATAAGACTTATTGCTCTGGATACCACTGCATGGATTTTAGCAGTTTAGTTGGGTGTGTTCTTTTAATATCTATAGGATGAAGCTAGTGGAATCCTTAAGGACTTTATAAGACAAATAAGAGACCAAGTAAATCAAAGGTTTATACTAGTAGATGTTTGTAATGGTACAGAATTCAAAGAACAGAGAACAATTTATGAATTCTTTGGTTGGTAAAAAGGATCAGAGGAATACAGTAATGCCATAACTCCACAACCAAATATAGAGAGTGATAAGAGAAAAAAAAAATGGAAAAAAGAAAAAAAAAAAGAAACGTGTCCTTATTGAGGCTGCTAGAACAATGTTAACAGATTCATTTTTACCTAACACTTTTTGGGCTGAAGCAGTTAGTACTGCTTGTTATGTCCTTGATTAGGGTATAGTGACAAGCCTTGTTGATGTGTGTGAAGACAACTTATGAACTTATTAACTGGTAAAATACAATCTTAAGTATATAAGACTTTTGGGTGCCATGTGACCCATCTTGAATTACATTGACCATCTGGTCAAGTTTGAAGAGGAAGTCTGATGAGGTTTTTAGTTGGGTATTCCTTAACTAGTAAGGCCTTTAGGGTATACAATTTAGAAACCAAGAGAGTTGAAGAAAACATGCATATAAACTTTTTAGAAAATAAACCAAATGTTGCAGGGAAAGGACCTAATTGGTTGTTTGATCTTGATTATTTAACTGATTCAATGAATTATCAGCCTGTAAGATCAGAGAATCAAGCTAACAAAACTGCAGGTCCAGAAGAAACTAATCATAGTGCAGGTACACAAGATACTATTGATGCAGGAAACTCTGAAATCGAAAGTGAACCTGCTCAGAAATACTTTGTAATGACAAGTTAAAGTTAGTCCTTCTTTATACTTCAACAGTCAAGAGATCAGAAGCAAAGAATGGAGATGTAAAACCTAATAGGGATACTGGTCCAAAGACAAATGAGGATCCAAAAGATCAAGAGGATCAAGCCTTTTTAGAGGAGCTTGAAAGGCTTAAAAGACAAGAAAAGGAAGCTAATGATGCAGCTGAAGTTTTTAGTGCTAATAGTACTAACATAATTAATACTGCTAGCACACCAATTAGTACTGCCAGTCCCTCAAATGTTTTTAGTGCTGGTGGACCTGATCTAAACAACAATGACCAAGATGATTCTCAAATACCTGCTCTTGAGGATATTTATGACAATCCAAGTGATGGGATTTTTACCAATGCATCTTATGATGATGAGGGTGTAGTGGCTGACTTCACTAATTTAGAAACCACTGTGAATGTTAGTCCTATTCCCACATCAAGGATACACTCCATTCATCCTACAACTCAAATTCTTAGAGATCCAACCTCAGCAGTTCAGACAAGGAGCAAAGTACACAAAAGTTCTGGAGCTCATGCTTTTGTTAGCTATATTCAAAAGCAGAGAAGAAATAATCACAAGGATTTCCAGCACTGTTTGTTTGCTTGCTTCGTTCCTTCTCAGATGAACCAGAAGAATATCTCAAACTCTTTAAGATGAAAGTTGGGTTGATGCTATGCAGGAAGAGCTGCTGCAATTCAAGATTCAGAAAGTTTGGATTCTAGTTGATTTGCCCTTTGGAAAGAGGGCAATTAGGACAAAATAGGTTTACAGAAATAAGAAGGATGAAAGAGGTGTTGTAGTTAGAAATAAGGCAAGGTTGGTTGCCCAGGGATATAGATAAGAGAAGTGATAGACTATGATGAGGTTTTTGCTCCTGTGGATAGGATTGAAGCCATCAGGATCTTTTTGGCCTTTGCTTCTTATATGGGATTCATAGTTTATCAAATGGATGTAAAGAGTGCCTTCTTATATGGCACAATTGATGAGAAAGTGTATGTGTCTCAACCTCCAGGTTTTGTAGATCCTAAGTTCCCTAAGAAGGTCTACAAAGTTGAAAAAGCTCTGTATGGTTTACATCAAGCTCCTAGAGCCTGGTATGCTACTTTATCTGCTTTCTTGTTGAAGAATAGATACAGAAGAGGAACCATTGACAAGACTCTTTTCATCAAGAAGGACAAGAATGATATCATGTTCGTACAGGTTTATGTGGATGCTATTATTTTTGGTTCTACAAAGAGGTTTTGGTGTGATGAATTTGAGGCATTAATGAAGAGCAGATTTCAGATGAGTTCTATGGGAGAGCTCACCTTCTTGTTTAGATTACAAGTCAAACAGAAAGAAGATTGTATTTTCATAAGTCAGGATAAGTATGTTGTAGAGATCCTGAAGAAATTTGATTTTGCTAGTATGAAGACTGCTAGTACTCCAATTGAGACCCAAAAGCCCTTGACCAAGGATGAAGAAGCTGTTGATGTGGATGTACATCTTTATAGATCAATGATTGGTTCTTTAATGTACTTGATGCCTTTTTGGCCTGTGATATTATGTTTTGCAATATGTGCTTGTTCTAGGTGTTCAGGTAAACTCCAAAAAACTCACATATCATGCTGTGAAGAGGATTCTTTAGGTACATCAAAGGCAAACCAAAACTGGGCTCTTCGTTTGGTAATCCTAGAGGTGTCAATCATTTGACCTGAGTCGCTACTTCAAATCTGGTAATTATAATGGTAGAAATATGACTGGAAATCCACAACAGGAGGTTGTCAATTTCTTAGCAGGAGACTTATTTCATGGTAGTGCAAGAAGCAGACAATTATGGCTACTTCTACTACAGAGGCAGAATATGTTGCGGCTGCCAACTGCTATGGGCAAGTTTTATGGATTCAGAATCAAATGTTAGACTATGGATTCAATTTTATGAACACAGAGATCTACATTGACAATGAAAGCACAATATGCATTGTAAAGAATCCAATGTTTTACTCCAAAACAAAGCATATTGAGATTAGGCACCACTTCATTAGGGATGCTTATGAGAAGAAGCTTATCCAAGTGCTTAAGATTCACACTGATGATAATGTGGCTGATCTTTTAACCAAAGCTTTTGATGTTAGTAGGTTCAATTTCTTGATTGTTAACATTGACATGCTTAACCTATAGCTGCAATAGTTCAGGGGAGGCAAAATGGCAGTTGGATTTGTTGTACAGCTTGGAAAATGATGTTACCGTTCATTATGATCTTTGGGATGAGGATTGAGAGGTTAATACTGGCAGGACAAAACTTAGTACTACAAGGACAAAACTTAGTACTGACAGTACTAAGATTGAAAGTATGAAGCTAGAAGCCATAGTAGAGGAAAAAAGGATCTTTAAGTGTTGGTTTCACTACCACACAACAAATGGTCATCAGTTCACCATGTCTAACAGACATCAAGAACTGGCTAGTCCAAAGCAAACAACTTCTGGTAAAAACTTCTTAAATCCGTTAATGGCTGATAGTTTGCCAAAAACAATATGGTAATCAACTCACCATGCTTTATAGTAAAGAGCTGGCTAGTCCAAAGCAAACGGCTCTTGGTAAAGACATCTCAAATCCATTGATTGTGATAATGCCCACTCATGGACTATGCAAGATAGTATCGTACACGTGCGAAAGATCCACCAAACGGAATCATTCTACACTCGAAATTGGGTTAGTCTAACAGCAAGACTAACCAATATACCTATCAACATCCACAATCATACAACTCATAATCAAAAAGAAAAATCCTAGTTCCATAATAATACCAATGCCGGGGGTAGTACAAGTACAACCAAAATTCCC
The DNA here is from genome assembly GCA_026074375.1 of Tanacetum coccineum. Taxonomy (NCBI): domain Eukaryota; kingdom Viridiplantae; phylum Streptophyta; class Magnoliopsida; order Asterales; family Asteraceae; genus Tanacetum; species Tanacetum coccineum. The sequence goes on from BQNB010018622.1 coordinate 61,066, forward strand.
CCAAGAGTTACAATATCTTCGGTTCCACGACCGATATATCCAATCATAATGAGTCTAAGTTTCTAATACAAGAGTCCTAACATATCTGAATGGTTGCAGTGTTTATAAAAACCAAAATACACCCGGCAGCATGACCTCACTAACTGTGTTGGGTTTTAGAGGTTTCTACAACTTAGTGATGCTACTTATACAAGTTACTACTACTAGTTCTACTTAGTGCTGCTGGTGAAGAATACTAAAGGCTCAAGAAAATAGACTAAGTAGTTAGTACTGTTAGTTATAATTAGTTAGTACTGCCAGTACATTGTTAGTACTGACAGTTAGAGTTAGTACTGTTAGTAGTAAGTTAGTACTACTAGCATATATAGATAGTACTGCTTAAGTGATATGCATGAGATATATTAGGAATAGATATGCATGATCACTTAACGCGTTTTGTAAGTCCATTAGGGTTTCCTTGATGTATAAAAGGAACCCTACGACATTAGTTTGAGAACAAGTTAAATACAAGTTTCACAAATATTCATAGTTAGTAATCTGTTACCTAGCAGATTAATAGTAATCAAAGTTTGGTTTTATTCATTGTTCTTCTTAGCAGTATAAGTTAGTTTCCGCATAACTTATATTGTTTATAGTCATTGTTTCTCTTGTAGTTAGTTTGGATCTGTCTAGATTAGCTACCACCCATAACAGGCTAGAAAGATCTATTCATTGGGATCAACAAGTGGTATCAGAGCTTATTGAGAAACTCTGAGTAAAAAGAATCAAAACAGATTTGTTATAAACCTTTACCTTTCAAATCTATTCAATAGCAGGATCAGATGATGAAAATCCACCACCACCACCACCACCACAAACACCTACACAACAAGCCCATCACACTTTGTCAACTATTAAACTCACTATTTTGAAGAAAGGTGAGTATGACATATTGTAACATTTCTCATTTTCGTGTCATTGTACGACGATATTAATGATCACTATTTATTTTAGTCCGATACGCGTTTACTTTTAATGTTTACTTTTAAGCTAAACCGCGTAGACTAGAAATAATCAATGAATGTAAACGGTCACCAAATAAATTAAGGTTTACATCAACCAAGTAAGGAATAATTATTTTGAGAATAATTATGTACTTTGAGTATTTTATTTTTATTGGTCACGTAAAGGGGTTACGTTTCGCGATAAAATACATTTGGACGCACCCCGGAAATACCTAGACTTACCTAGACTCAAACCAATACCCACTTTGAGAACCTAAAGTCGAAATTGAATCAAGTCTTGTACTTATATCACCTTAATGCCGAATGTGACAAGTGAACTCACATAAAAATCGTCCTTGGTAATACATTAGCTAGCACAATCTTCCTAATGATCTTAAAAGTACTAGTACATACAAGAGTTAATTAATGTAGAGTCCTAATGTCTCCTACTAGTTAATTATCTAAGAGATAATACCCACTTCTCTCCTTTTCCTCTCTTGATGCCGCGGACAACCAAGGACAAGGTCACAAACCCATAAGATTTCCTAGCTAAGTAAAATCTTGTACATCTTTAGCTCATTAATGCATGTACTTAGTGGTTTAGCTAAATACTATGTGTGGCTAACTAAAACTTCACAAAAACCACTTCCTAAGGGCACGGTTTGGTTAGGTTTAGAACTAAGAGAATGTAACTAGCTTATCTCCTATAAATATACTCTTACACATACACTTAAACCTTTCTTAAACTTACAAACACTTAAACATTCATTCTCTCTTGTGTTCGGGTCTCAAACCGCCAACAAACATCCACAAGGAAGAAAACGCGCTACAGTTAGTGATTTACACGTCCACTCCTCAATCTCTCGAGCTATAGGACCTTTGTAAGTTGCACACAACTCCCTTCCTTCGTATTTTACGTGTTCATTTATTGTGATCTAGCTTAGAGGTCAAGCGTATGTGCATACGACATACTAACGGGAAAGCACACATGATAAACATAAAATGAACATGCTATGAGCACATTGTATTCGTTTAATAACTTGCACGATGTTAGAAACGTAAAAGATAACGCGAACAATAACCATGATATGTAAAAATGGACCACGACATGGGTAATAAGCCGTGTTCGCAAATTTTTAGTGAAACTATATGTAAACTATGGTTGTAATCACGACATGAGGGTGTGGGAACATGTAGTCGACGTTAATGAATGTTTGCATGTCGCGGGTCACGACTAGAAAATGCTAGGCACTCTTGTTTGGTGCTAGACAATTCGACGAGACCATATATCACGCCAATAAAACCATTCGGGCCTCACTAGAACTCCTATCGGGCTTTCTATCGAGTCCAACGCGAGCCCAATACAAGCTCATAAGCCACAATAAGCTAAACAGCTTATTCGTGTGCTTATACGCGGCTTAATGAGCTTAATATAGACATAAGAGCCTAAATGGACCCTTTGTATTTCTTTGAAAACCAACCGAACCCTAACGGGCCTCCTAGCCTATTTACGGGCCCTAAATGAACAAATAAGCTCACAATAAGCTCGAGTGGCTTATTGATGATCTTATGAGGATTAAATAAGCCTAATGGACATAAAGGTACTTAATGGACCTCAATGGACTCAACGGAACGCCTTTGAACCCTTATCGGGCCTTAAACAGGCCCAAGCCGGCCCAACCCGAAGCTTATTAGCTTATTGCGAATAAGCTGGAAAAATAAAACAGATCATTGAGCTTAAAATGAATGATAAATAAGCTAGCAAAGCATAAAGGGTGTATCGGGCCAAGCTATTGGGCTTACGGGCCCAATAGACTCAAAATAAGCCATAATAAGCTCCCCGAGCTTATTTGAAGCTTAACCGACCCACGTGAGCTTATTAACGACATTTAGACTTATTAAAACTATAACGGGCCTCTAAAAAGCTAAACGGACCTTAACGGGCCCAATAAGGCCCGTTAAGCCAAAAATAAGCTCGAGTAGCTTATTTTAAGCCGAAACAACTTTTTATAAACGTAATTAAGCTTAACATGGAAAAATAACACTTGTTGAACTTGATTTAGAATTAAAATGGAATTTTCACAAGTCGAGGGACTAAGAATGTAAATTTCGAAACATAAGGGGTTAGTTTTGTCACTTTCGAATTTCACTAACCCCAGGGACTGTTCTTGCAACATTTTGAAACTTAAGGATTTAAGTGTAACTATAAAAACCTAAACTATCTTTTTGTAAACTTGAGGGACTAATTGTGTCATTT